>PVKU01007954.1:0-79782 GCA_004027475.1 Anoura caudifer
CGACAGCATGGATGGAGCTGGAGAGCATTATGCTAAGTGAAATAAGCCAGGCAGTGAAGGACAAATATCATATGATCTCACCTTTAACAGGAACCTAATCAACAGAACAAACAAACAAGCACAATATAACCAAAGACACTGAAATTGAGAAGGGGTTGATAGTCACCAGAGGGGAGAGGGGAGGGAATTTCCGGGGTAAAGGGGAAGAGTTTGGAGCAACAAGTATAAAGGTCACATGGACAAAACTAGCGGGGGTGGAAATGGGAGGAGGGTGGGGAGGGCTGGGGCGGTGGGCTGGAATGGGAGCAAAAGACAGAAAACTGTACAAGAACAATTAAAAAAAAAAGAATACGTTGTTTAATTTCCATGTCTTTGTAAATTTTCCGGTTTTCCTTTTGCCATTGAGTTCCAATTTTATTCCATTGTAATTAGAAAAGAGTTTGTGTGATTTCTAGGCATATATCCTTCCCAGGATCCTATGAAGTTATTTTATCAGACTGTAGTTTATTTTTTGTGTTTTTCTGAGCCTTCAGTTTTTTGCTCTTCTAACTTGTTCTAAATTGACTTTCATTTGGTATTTTCTGTGCCCTTGTGTTCACCATTGATATAACAGTGGGGAGATGCTTGCATTACTAATCATGTGTGTTTAAGTAACCATTTTGCAGGAATAAAAGGCAATAATGGTCCAGGAATAAATGTCCCTAAATAGTGTTAGTTTCAGAGTCAGGAAGAAAAAATTCCTTTATGCTGTGTGGAAAAAGAAACGTAATCAAGTATATTTTTCGCCTTATATCCATTGTTTCCCCACAACAGAGAATGTTACTTCTTCTAGCTTATGCATAGTCTTACAAACTTAAGAACAACTTTAGATAAGTTTTAACTGTTCTAGATATAGTTATTAATCAGATGTCAAGTCTACAGTGTATTTGCTCTCTGTCCTCCAAAAATGCCATGCTGTCTGGACTCTGCTGCTATAGTCATCCTACCTTGGATTGTGTTCCCCTCATACAAATGTTCCCCAGCCATACAGTCCCACATCAAACTCCATTGCTTTCTAGAATTTATTTCCGTATGCTCCAACTTACATGGATCCCTCTCTCCTTTGGGTTCTTCTTACAAGCAGTTGTAGGACTGGAACACTTAGTTACTAAAGAGATTTGAGCAGGAAGTTTTTGGGCAGGTGGTGCAAATATGATTGTGACCCAATACTTATCTCTCAGATAAAAACAAACAAGCAAACAAACAAAGAAACAAACAAAACTGCACTAGCAAGTTCTTGATCCAAGACACTGCTGGACTAGACAGAATGTATAGGCTGGGAGAATGAAAAGGGGGCATCAAGTAGGAAGGCAAGGACTTAGGATGCATCTACATTGGGGTGGTATGGGAGGGAAGAATAAGGGATGAGGGGGAGTCTAGGACTAAATACTCACTCAGTTACTATTTTACAATGAAAACCATTCTTCCTATAGGCATTGCTTTCATCTCAGATTTCTATTTTTGTATTGCTTTAATTTCATGTACCTGGCAGATGAAATCAGATCTTCTTGGTTGTATGAAGATGAACTCATAATTCTGTGTATGAGATAATGTGTTGGTTCACTAGTAGTATTTTTTTCTTTTTCCTGAAAAAGTGAAAGCCAGGTATAAGTGCACTCTAATCTACAATATGATAAAATATTTTAGAGATTATTTAAAAGATAGGTGAACCCTATAATTCTAATTAAAATATTTCTTTCCAATATAATTCTTTGGAATTGGCTCAGTGAAGATGATCTTCACTATTATTATAATATTGGAATTTGAATAGATTTTGAAGACAAACCTAACACAATGTTGAAGAATACAGTTTACCATTTCTTCACTTTACTAATATTTTAATAATATCTTACTGAGTTCAAAAACAAAAGGAACAGGTATAACTCTGGTCAGTTCAGAAGATTGTCAGGTCACTCATCATAACCAGTCCTCTGATCTGTTTGTTGGGAAATCATGCATAATTTTATGGTCATATTTTTTTATGAGAATGTCTTTATTTTGATGTTGTTAGAATCTAAAAAAGGTAACTCTTAATGGGACTATTATTCATACAATTTATTTTAACTTTTGCTAATGTTGCACTAAAACATTTTTAAAAAATTATTATTCTATAAGTTTTAGAAATACATTTGCATACACTAAAAAGTGATCACCCCCATAAGTATATTAACTATTTATTACCATACAATTGACCCCCTTCCACCCTGTCACCAGTCAGCCTACTCCCTTACCTTCTTCCAGTCACCACTGATCTGTTCTCTGAATCTATGAGGGTTTTTTATGTTTTGTTTGTTTGTTTTTTAAAAAAATATTTTCACATGTGAGTGAAACATGTGGTACTTGTCTTTCTCCTTCTGAATTATTTCATTTAACATTACACCTTTAAGGTCTGTCCATTTTGCCAAAAACGCCAAGATTTCATTACTTTTTACGGCTTACTAGTATTCCATTGTATGTGTAACCTCAACTGCTTTATCTGTTCATGCATTGGTGGACTTTTAGGTAGAATTCTAGTTTTATACCATTGTGGTCAGAAAAGAGACTTGATAATTTCAGTCTTCTTGAATTTATTGAGGCTTATTTTGTGGCTTTACATGTTATCTATCCTGGAAAATGTTTTAAGTCCATTTGAGAAGAATGTGTATTTTGCTGCTTTTGGATTGAATGGTCTTCATGTGTGCATCTACAGGGTGGGGCCAAAATAGGTTTATAGTTGTGACTACATGAAATAGAGTTTATCCTTACATCTTTATTTATTATTTATTGTTTTTATATGAACTGTAAGAATACTTTTGACCCATCCTATATATATTCATTTGGTCGAATGTGTTATTCAAAGCTGATACTCCCTTACTGATTTACTGTCTCAATAATCTATCCATTGATGTGAGTGGTGTGTTAAAGTCCCTTATTATTATTGTACTGCTGTCAATTTCTCTCTTTAGGTCCATTAATATTTTAGTACTCTTGCGTTGAGTCCAGATATGTTTATAAATGCTATAGTCTCTTGAATGGTTGCCCCTTTTAACATTATTTAGTGCCACTGTCTTTCATTACAGTCTTTGTTTTAGTGTCTGCTTTATCTGATATGATTATAGATATAGAGCTTTTGTTTTCATTTCCATATAATATTTTTCTATCCTTTTACATTCAGCCTGTGTGTGTCCTTATTGCTATTAATGAATCCCTTTTAAGCATAATATGAGTCTTGTTTTTTTATCCAATCAACCACTCTTTTTGATTGGTAGATTTTGTCCATTTACATTTAAAGTAGTTATTGATAAGTAGGTATTTATAGTCATTTACTCATTTTCTAGTGCTTTTGTAGTTACTCTGTTTCTTCTTCTTCTCTCTCTCATGTGCCTTGTGGTTTGATGGTTTTGTTTACTGTTATGTTTTGAATCCTCTCTTACTTTCTTTTGTGTTTACTCTAGTATTTTTGTGGTTACAGTGAGGTTTACACACAACATCATAAATATATAGCAGTCTAGGTTAAGCTGTTATCAACTTAAATTTAAACACATTCCAAAGCTTTATATTTTTACTCCTCCCATTTATTATTTGATGACACCTTTTATTGCTTTCCCTCAATTGAGTTTTATTGCTTAATCTATTATTTCTCTTAGTCTATAAATATTACCAGGCTAAGGAAAACACTGGAACCATTTTAGTATTTTTTCTGCCTAATTAAAGTACATTTTTGGACAGAATTTCTGAAGATCTCTATTCTTTCCATTTATAGCTGGTCACTGACAGTCATGGTTCTCACTCACCTTATGCTGTGGCTTTTTCTCCATAGAAGACTCTGCTGCAGCCATGGTTGTTGAGCAGGTGGGCATATCAAGCTCAGCAACAGATCTTTGATCTTCTCTCTCCTTATGTTTTTGTAGATGATCTGAGGTTTCTTCAGTGTTTATAATATGTGTTTTTGTGGTTTCTTTCACTTGATTTTCAAGTTGTTCTCCTGAGAGTTTTTCCTTAATAACCTCTTTTAAAACAACTTCATACTCATCAGATGTTAGTTCCTCTTTCATGTTACTCTCTGATTCCTCTTCAATATCATGAGCTACTAATCTGATGAGAAGATCTTTTTTGTTCTGAACATCTTTTAAAAGCTCCACCTTGGTGATATCTGGCTTCCTTATATTCTGAAATGAATTTCTGCAAACAATCTGAAATTGAAATTACAATGACAAATTTCTCAATCACTTTTCTTATGGTTCTATTGTGATAAAGTTATGTTAATGTGATTTCTATTTTCAATTAGGAACTATTATGTTCACATGCCACTCCCTTATAGTTAATAATGTTTTAAGAAGATACAAATGAAAAGTGTAAGAATTATAAAAAATATTTTGTCTATCATTTCTTTTACACTCAGAGATCATATTAATCCACTATAATTTATTTCAAAGTATAGAAGGTCTAACACAGTTCCTTTTTTCTTAAACTTTATATATTTTGTTCCATCATAATTTACATTTTGTATATTTACTTGTAAATTTTTGTGACAGAAATAGACATAATTAATTTTTCTAAAAATTCTAGATAAGAAATCATAGAAAAATCTAACTTTTAAAAAATAAAAATCTAGTTATTATCTAATCTTGATTTTTGAAATACAAAAAACAAAATTATGCAGTTTTTTATTTCTTCACCCATCTCCTTCTATTTCTGATCCTTTGGACATAATCTCACCTCACTAATCAAATCTCATTTTCCATTTCCAATGACTAAGACAGTTCAAAGACAACCATAATTTAAAAATAGACTTTTCCACTCTTGTAGATTTTGATGATGCCACAAAACCTCCAAACTGACTTAAGTTAATAACCATAGACCTCAACATGTCTTTGTAACACGGTAAACCAGTTTTCGGAAAATGGTGACCTAAAAGAATATACTCTGCTGAAACAAATTGTAGAAACTTCCTTCTTAAAAAATTAAAACAATCAAGTTTGATTTTCTGCATTAGTGGAGGGAGCCAGTGGTTTAGAAAGTCTAAAATCATTCTATATGGCTTTGAAATTCATTACTATATATGTTCTTTTAACTTTTAATTAACCATTATTTAAATAGTTCATTTTTGTTGTAATTTTTCCATTACCATTCATCCCCCAAACACCCTCTTCTATACCCATAATGCATATGTCTTGTGTGCTGGGAATTTATGGTACCTCAAAAAAGATAATAAAGCTTTGAGGAGAAACCAACATGTGTCTGGGTTCTCTGATATAATTTATTGCTTTTTTATCTCTTATCTTCCCCTATGCTGGAGATAGAAAGTATTGGTACCCACATTGGTACAGATCATATATCTTAACAGAGTGTGCTACAAGGGGTGGCCCTCAAAAAAAAAAAAAGAGAATTGATTTGTTAAAAAATTGTATATTTATTCTTATATGTTTAAACTTCAGTCACCTTCAAAATACACTTCGTTTGATGCAATACATCTATTGTGACATTTTTTCTACTGCTCAAAACAGTGTTTGAACTCTTTGATTTTGATGCCTTTCAGTGTTTCTGCTGTTTTTTTGTTTCACCTCTTCTACATTGGCAAAATGTTTCCCTTTGAGGACTTTTTTCATCCAGGAAAATTAAAAAAAAAAATGTTGCTTGGGGCAAGATCAGGTGAATAGGGAGGGTGGGACACAGGGGTCATGCTGTTTTGGTCAAAAACTGTCCAGCGCTCAGCATGGTATGAATAGGTGCGCTGTGAGTCACCCATCATAAAGTGGTCAAACACATTGAAAAAGTCTTCAGAAAAATTCACTGAAGCCGAACGCAGCCTCTCACAACACCAAGTGGCACACTGATGCAGATGGGTTCCTAGAACATCCACCTAGCAGGGAAACCTGTACTACGAGGGGCCCACCCTCCAGATGATAATCCACGGCGAGGGGTCTCCCTCATATCTCTGCTTCTCTGTTTTTTATTTTTAGGATGATTTTTCTTTCCCTTAAGAGGACAGGGTAACTATTTGATTAAAATATTTCCTTCCTGCTTTCTGGGGTCTATGAATGAATTAAGCAAAGAAAGCTGGTAAATAAGCATAAAATTTGTGACAGAAAATTCTACAGGTAATTAAAAAGTGATTTAGAGTAGTCATTCTACAGCCTATTCATGCAAATTTTACTCCTAAGAGATTATCTATATATAAATGAAGACTACCAAATAATATGCTAATATGATGATGAGAACTCATATGGAATAGCAAATTTTTGAGCTGACAAGGACTGTCATCTAGTCCAAAAAGTGTAGGGCAAAAGAGATGAAATTATTATCATCTCTGTGTCTGGGTATGAAAACACAAGGCACTCGTTAACATACTTGTATTTATCAGCCCCGAGACTTAGTTCGGTAGGCTGCAGGGCAGTGCTAGAGAAAATTCACTTCAAGTTTATGCTCCAGGGAGAAGGATTCTATAATTTTATTCTCATTTTCCAGGCCACAGATTATAAACATAAACACACTTAGATCTCATATGAATAAACACCTTAAGTACAAAGGGCTTTGATAAAAAACCAGAAGGCATAGTGGATCAGTGTAACTGTCCTCAGTGGTATAGTTTCCTTGTAACAAGGCCATCATTTTGGCATTTTAAAGTCCCGATTAGTTTAATATATTTGGGGGCTTAGGCAGAGTTAGATCTATGGTAACAGGAAATGGGTTCATAAAAATGTCAGCCCTAGGGCTGCTGGATCTAGAACAAGGATAAAAGAGGAAAAAACTGGGTACTTTGTTGGAGTATAGAAGAAATTGAAAAAGGCTGATATAATTAAAGTGAAATAATAAGAAACAAGTATAACTTAAGAGTTTTTAATCTAATGTTTGTTGATAAATGTTAAAAGTAAAAAGAGTACTACTACTGTAGAGCCTTAAGTTTGATAAGTTAAAATTATTATATATAGTTTTTAAAACTATATACATTTTATGTATCCTAATATTCTAACTGGCCTTTCTAAATACCTTTGGATATCTGAAATAAGAACTATAGGAACTATATGAGACTTTTTTGTGACTCTTCAAATGAAGATTATAATCAGTCAGCTTGATTTTATTATTAAGGGTATGTCCATGTGTTCTTATACTATAACTTTTTAAAAAGCAAGTTTAAACCGATTGTCTTAGGAAAACTAGCTTGAGACCTTTAAAGTGAGCCATGGATATGTCAAGTCCAATAAGTCATGTGACTCTATGGATCAACCAGTGAAACCAATCCTCCCACTGGGCTGGGCAATAGCAACAACAAAAACACGCAGTCCAAAATACTTATTTGAGGAAGGGAATCACAGAACTGCCATGTCTCACTCTTCACCTGTTTTTCTATGGTTGCTTTCGCACTCACCTCAAAGGGTTTCATATTCAGTCGTCCTGTGTTATTCAATGAGGTACGCCTTTCTTTCTTTATCTTTCTCAAATTACACGTGTCTGATGAAGAGTAACTTCTCCCATCTATTGATGCTCTTCTCACTTCTGCTATGCTATGTCCAGTGTTTCTTAAACACTCCATCTGAAGTTTCTCAAGAGGTTGAGTTTTTATAGAAATAACGGCTAAGTGGTCTGAAATAATGCCTGGATCTACTTTGAGTGGTTTATTCCCAATATGTGGTACTATTTTAACTGGCATTTGCTCTCCAATTGCACTTTGATTTAACCCTTCTCTCTCTTTGTCAGGGATCATTTTAAAAGCATGTTCTTCTGCCTTCTCAACAATTTTATTAATGTCTAGGTCGCTAAAGAGATCAACATTTGAATTCTCTGAGTCATCTATATTTACTGGAAAGTTTGAAACTTCATTAATGATTAAACTGGCCACTTTTTTAGGGAAGACTCTGTTTTTATTTTTTATATCATGGTAAAGGTCTTTATAGCTTCCAGATTGAAGCAGCACATTACTATAAACAGAGTCAATAACCTGAGAAACCATTTCTACACTTTCTGGTTTTAAAAACTGTTCTTCAGAATCAGCAGCAACAAGACTAATATTACTTTTGGAAATTTCAGCTGTCACTGATTTTGTCAGTTGAGATGCAATTTTATTTAACTCAGGCTTTGATAAGTTTTTTGCATCTTTACTTGAGGCACTTGGTAACCTTATTATTTTTGCCAAGAATAAGGCCAATGCTTCCTCCAAAAGTGCGGCATCTAATGTAGAACACTTTCCAGATGAAGACTTTTCCTGGGACTTCAATTCATCAACAATTTTGACCACTTTTTCCATAATTTTGACAGCTTCCAGAACTGATTCTGAACTTGGTACTTCTTCTTTTACTCGAGATTGAAATTCAGAATTGGAAATTTCCTTCACCACTAAAAATCCTATTATATCAGAGAGGACATTGTTCTTTCCCATTAAATCTTTGAATATAGAAGTATGTGAGCCATAGTGGTTTAAAACACTGGTATACACAGAATTAACTACTCTTTCAATAGTTGCATTGTCAGCTAAAGTAACAGTAGGCAATTCTTTGGCTGGTGGTATAAGTTTAATCTTACTTTTTGAGATAGATTCTTGTATTGAATTTAATACTTTTGAGACTATGTTTTGCATTTCAGTTGGTACAGATTTGTTTCTTTCTTTATCCACTTTTGGAAACATGCAAAAAAGCTTTGATAAAAATTTTACAGCAATTTCTTCTATTATGTCATAAGGTAGTATATGAGCATGCGATGGTTGAGGCTGGGGAGCATCAGTAATTTGCATAACATCTTTAAGAATATTTTCAACAATACTGTCAACTTCTGCACACTGATGTGGAGTTAGCTCTCCAGAAAAATAGTTCTGCAACTGATTACCAGCCACCTCTCGTAGGACTAAATCGACTATGGCTTCTGAAAGGATTCTGCATCCACTCCCTACACAATCTTGTATAATCTCTTGTGATCCAAACTGTGCCAAGAGATTATCATAAATAGCATGAACCACTAATTGAATAATTTCATCATCATTAGGATGTAAGGATTCCACATACTGAATAACCATATCTTCATCTTTGGAGATCTCTGTTGTGACTGTACTTAATAACTTCATTTGAAGGAAATCGAGTTCGGTGAGCCAGCTGCCATCAGATGTATCTGCTTTGGTTTTGGATACTGTGCAGAAAATTTTAGATAAAAGAGCAGCAATCAGATTCTTTAAAAATTCATGAGGAAGCATGATACCATATGGTAATGATGTTTGACATTCTTTACTGGCTGTTTGAACCACTTTTTGGACCTTCTTGGCAACATCCTTAGAGTCCAGAGGCAAACATGCTGAAGCTGGAACCTCATCACAAAATATCAAATTAAGTTGATGTTCAAAAATTTCATTTATCATTGTACTGGTTAGTCTTCTTGCTAAATTTTTCCCATTATTCTTTATATTCTTACAAATGGAGTCTTGAGATCTATATTCCTTCAAAATATTGCATACAGAGGAGTGAACAACTTTGTTAACCAATGTCTTATCGATTGCTAGTGTTCTATCTAAGAAAGATATGTTATTTTTAATTGCTTTATGCATATGTGACATTTGATCCACAGTTATTTTCTTAATGTTAGATGCTGCTTCATCTATAGTTGATTCTTCAGGCTTGCAAGGAACTTTAGGAACTGATGATACTTTAGCTACAGGTGGAAAACACTGATTTACTTTATTTGGCCTAAATACCTTAATTTCAGCCTCTGAAAACTCCTTTAACAGTGAATCAATAAGCTCCATAGCTGTGTCATAGAGTTCAGCTTGATTTTGGCCATCACACACATTTTGACACTGATCATGTGTTTGTGTTTCTGGTGAGGTAGAAAAGATCAATTTGTTAACCATTTCAGTGATCACATCTTCTAAAAAGTTAGCAGGGAAAATTCCAGGTTTATCTTTTCGTGGGTCTTGAGGACTGTCTGGTTTACTAGATTCATTTTTAATCACCTTAACTTCCTCTCTGTCTTTTTCTCTCTGTTTTTCCTCTCTTTCACACTCTTTCTCTTTCTCTTTTTCATTCTCTTTGGCAGGGAAATTTTCATTACTTGAGGGGGATAAATCCTTTATTGAAGCATACTGTGCAAAATCCTTGCTAAGCTCTTGAATTACAGAAAGTGTCTCACTTGAGGGACTTTGAAGATTTGAATAACCTATTGATTCTTGAGAACAACTGTCCTTAGAAACTGATTCTAAGATATTATCATAAATATTTTCAGTGATATTTTGAACACATTCAAAAGCTGAGTACTGGCTGTCATTTATATCTATTAGAGGTGGATTTTCTTTTCTCCCCTCAATGTCTGGCTTTTGGGTTACTGTTTCCTCAGTTGTTTCTGTCGTCCCTGCATTTCTCATTTTGGGTGTCAAAAATAACTGGAAGGGCTTCTCTTCTTTTTGAAATAAATGTTCTCTTGTTTTAACCATTTTCTTTTCATTGTTTTTTTTAATATCTGGTCCAAGCATTTCTTCCTTATATGCCATATCCTCAGAGGCTCCTAGAATTTGTGTGGGTACCTCATTACCTTGCCTCTCTTTGCCTTTTGAAGCTGATTTGTGTTTCTTCTTAGTTTCATCATCTTTAAGTGTTACCCCAAAATCTGGCTTCAGAGTATCTTCACTTTTCACACTAGTATGCGGAGATGTAACTTTTGTTACAGTCCCAGTATATTTTTTAATTGAAGTTGCCATTTTATTTTCATTCTCTTTCTTTTCATTTGTCACACCTGTAGCTAACCTTGAACATAGGTTAACAATGTTCTCTTTCACAGTTCTAGTTATAGAAGTAACTTTTGGAACCTGAATTTCGCCTTTTTTAATAGATGTCTCCTCAGTTTGGAAACTTTTTTTTATACCCATTACACTTTTATGTATTCCCAAAGTGTCTGACAAATTTCTCTGGTCTGAGGCTGGAGAAGTGTGTTTGTATGGTTGTTCTGAAAAAGTAAGTTGGTTTCCTTTTACACATCTATTCTGTGTGGGGCTTTTCTGTGGTAGGTGTTGAACCCTTTGCGTAATGTTCTCTGGATTTAGAAATGAAAAGAAGGTGGATGACCAATCTCCTGAAAAAAGTGGTTGAATCTTGAAAGCAGAAATTGCCTTTTGGGCTAAATTAGCAATCATTTCTATTCCACTGTTACTTTTATCATCCTTCCGAATTTCGTTAGACTCATACTTTCCTATGAATTGATCGTACACAAAATTGGATATCTTATCCACTGTCTCTTTATCGATCGGTGGAAAAGCAAACATTTCCTCAGCATTTGGTAGAACTTTAATGTCATTTTTCCTAAATTCTCCTATCAGAGAGTTTGCAAATTTTATAGCCAAGCCCACAATGTCTGTCTCTGGCATTTCTTTTTTCTCAAAATCTTCAGTAATACTTGGAAGAGAATAAAATTTGTGAACAAGGTCAACAATTACATCTTCCAAAAATGTGGCTGAATATAGAGAAGTCTGTGTCTTTTCTTCACCAGGTTTGGTAAGTACAGAGGCATGGTCATCGTTACTACCAGAGGATTCTCCACCATGTAAAAATGGTTGCAGGTGATGATCCATGATTTCCTTCATAATGAAACTAGCTATTTTACTGAGAAATGAGCCTCCTTTTTTTTCTGCATCTCTTTGCACTTCAGCTTGAAATTCGGATTTTTTCAAGATATTATTACATATAGAGTCAACCAAATTCTCAATCACTTCTAACTGCGTGCTTTCTGCATTGTCTTCTGCCGTGGCAACACGGATTTCATGTTCAGAAATTTCTTTGATAATTTCATCAGTCAATTTTGAAGCTGCATCCTCAAACTCATAATCTGGTGAAACACCTTCCTCTTTTAATCCACTTTCAGTGTCAGTTGAAGGGAAGAAATGCCCTAGAAGCTTGGAAATTATATCTTGTAAAAGAGAGAGAGGCAGCATAGTAACACATGATGGGAAGGTGTAACTATCCTTCAAGATGACATTTAGCACTTTTCTAATGATATTATCAGCTTTAGGGGACGTATACGAAGAAGACACTAATTCTCCTGAAACTAATGACTGCACCTGATAATCATAAATTTCTTCCAGTAGCAAATGATATATTTTCCTTCCAAAACAAATAGTGTCACTTTGTATAACTCTGTATACTTGAATCAGAGATTTATATTCATCTAATATCTTTTCATAAATTTGGTTGACTGTTTTTTGAACCATTTCTTTATATCTTTCTGAAAAACATATTTCATTATCAAAATAATCTGCAAGTAAAATCTCTGATGTGGTGAACTCCAGAACAATTGATTTTACTAATGTTGTAACAATGCCAGTAATTTTGACTTTTACTGTATCTGGGTTTTCAGCAACCAAGACATTATGTGAGAATGCATAAAGGAGTTTACACAAAAGTTCAGAAATTACTTCCTCCAAAAAGACAGCTGAGTTCACTATGAAAGACAACTCTCTTTGTTTAGAATCAATTGTTTTTGGTTTATCACTTTGATCAAATGCAGCTGAAGTGAAAGTTTTATCTCCAGATGAAAATGACTGAAGATGGTGGTTAAATATTTCTTTTATTATAAAACTTGCTATTTTTGAAGCAGGTATGTTACTTATATCTTTTTTATCTTTTGTAAGAGACTGGTAGACATCTGAATATGAAAGATCAGCATGAATGGAATCAACCATGGATTGGATATCTTTCTCTGAAATCATACTTTGTTTTTCATTGCCATGTTTGACAATACATACTGCATGTTTTGAAATTATTGATATAATTTCATTTATCAGTTTTATGACTGCATTACTTAAATCTGATTGGGAAGTATCTGTGCATTCTGCACTGGAGGCCAATGGACTCACTTGAGATATAAGTTGAGTGACAATTTTTTCCAAATGAGTATGTGATAACTTAGTTGTATATATTGTTGATGCCTGTCTTCGGAATCTTGATTTAGTAATGTCACATTGAACTCTGTTTATCAAAACATTAACATTTAGTTTGGAGAGTGACTGAAAAGGAAGCTTTCCTATAATATTTGGATGAATTTGGAAATCAGAAATTTCGGCCAGGATGATGTTAGTTATCCTCGCAGCCAATGTCTTTGCATCATTTAGAAAATCACTATTGGGTGTTATTTTCATGTCATATTCTTGCAAAAGTTTGCTGAATACCACATCAATAATGTTTTTGACTACCTCTCTCTCCACTGGAGGCAAACACCATTGTTCCTCTGCATTCTCTATAATGCTAACTTGGGCTTTTGAGAATTCCTCTGCTATCAAATGTATGAGTTTTTCAGCTTCATCAAAAAGTTTATCTTCTGAATCTCTTACTGATTTTGTTCGTACAATGCCTAACACCCTGTGGAATATTTTGTACAAAACTCCAGAGACCACATCTTCCAAAAAAGTTGAAGAATAAACACTAGCATAAAACCACTGCCTCGTCTCATTGTCAAGATATTTGTGTGATGAGGAAGACAGTGACTTTCTATCCAGAAATGGCTGAAGATGGTGTTGACAAATATACTTAATGATAAAGCCTGCTATTCTATCAATGAGAACATCGTTACTCCCTATGATATTTTGCTCAACTGACTCTTGAGACTCAGAGTTTTGTGAAATATTTTTGAATACCGAGTCAACAAGATTGTGAACATCATCTTCTGAATAAACAAACGTGGTTTCTTCTTCATCTTTTGAGAAGTGAATTTCATGTTGAGAAATTTTCATCCTAATATCATTGATTATATTTGAAGCAATTTCATTAAAATTCACTTTTGATCTGTCTTTTAGAGATTCTGTGTTCAGGGCAATGTTAGGTGCAGAAGGAAAGATTCTAGATAATAATACTCTGATCATGTCTTCTAAAAATCTGTAAGGCAGCAAAGTGTTATATGAGGATAAACTCTGACTTGGCTTGGTAGATTTATTGATATTACTAATAATATCCCGAACGATATTCTCAGCTGTGGAAATAGAACGGGAAGATGATGTCAAATCCCCAGAAAACAGTGGATGAAGAAGGCAATCTGAAATAGCTGCTACAATTAAATTGGTAATATTTTCCACAAAAATTTCACTTCCTTTAGACTCTTTGTCAAACTCTGGGTCTAGCCCATGCTGTGTTAAAACGTTTCTATAAACTGAGGTGACGAGTTCATCCACAATGTCTGCATCTACAGAGGGGTAAGACTGTTCTTCATCGTCACACAGAACAGGAATTTTAGCTTTGTCAAAATGGCTACTTATTGAGTTCACTATTTTCTGTGCAATGTTTTCCAGCTCAATTTCAGTATTATCCTTCGGACTGAAAATCTTTGATAAAAGTTTGGCAACAATTTCCCTGATGAATATGTCAGGGTAAATACCTATGGATGATGGCTTCTTGGGTTCATGTGACTCTATGACTTCACCGAGGACCTGTTTAACCATGTTTGATATTGCATCCAGTGGAGTATTTGAACGAGGCAAACCTTCTTCACACAAAAATGGTTGAAGATGATTTTCAATAATCTCTTGGATAATAAAACTAGCTATTCGGTCAACCATAGTTGGGCTTCGGCTGACTATACTTTTCTGTATTGAAAGAAGAGAGTCAGACATCTGCATGATATTACTGTAAACAGAATCCACCATCTTCTGGAGGTTTTTTCCTGTACATAGATGTTGATTATTATATATAGTGAGCCAAATTTTATGTTTTGAAATGGCTGATATAACCTTATTTACTATACAATTAGACAATTCATTAAAATCTGAAGTCGTGAAATATTTTTTCCCCAAAGAGGTAGCCTTCCTGGGTGGAGCAGTAAGTTGAGATATAAGTCTTCTGATGACATCTTCTAAAAATGAGTGTGACAACCTTGTGCTATAGCATGTTGAACTGAATTTTGAAGTAAATTCTCTCAGGTTATTTTGTAGTTTCTGCAGTATTATTTCAGCTTTGAGAGGGTAATATGAATTAGGTGTGAGCCTTTCCATGATGCAAGGTGGGAGTTGGTAGTCCAAAATTTCTAATAATATACATTTCATTATTTGTTCTGCTATTGAGGCATTGTCATGTGCCAGATTACAACCACAGGTTACTTTCAATTTATATTTCTGTAAAACATCATCATAAACTGAGTCAACAATGCTACTAACAGTTTCTTTATGGACTGGTGGAAAACACAGCCTTTCTTCAGCATTCCGTAAAACAGTGACATGTGCATTGTTAAACTCATTCACTACATTGTTGACAAATAATGCATTCATCTCATTAAGCCAGGCCTCAGTAATGTTTTCATTTTTGCCCCACAATGAAGTAGAGAGATTAAAAAACAGCTCTGAAATTATTTCCTCTAAAAATGTGGCTGAATAAACTCCTGTATTTATATCTCCCGGATTTAGCTTATTGTGAATGGCTATTGTATCCATATCCTTTGTTCCCTGTCTTTTAGGAGGTGACACAGGAGAGGGATTTACTGAACACTTCTTGCCAAATGGTGCTTGTATTATGGAGCTAACTGTACTGGGATTATTCGGGGATCCTGTCAAAGCATTACCTTCATAATTCATGAATCCTAAACAAGCTGTACCTTGTCCTAATTCTGGCCTTTTTGCTTTTATAAAACTAGACTGCATTTCTCTTGTTCTATATTTTAAATGCTTGTTTGCAGTAGGTGGACTCTGGGGGAGTTGCATACTGTGACATAGTTTGTCCATCAACGATTTAACTAAACTGTGGGAAATGATTGTGAGCATTGAGTCTGATGACAATAAATCTTGATCCATTTTTGCCAGATGTTCCAAAAGGTCTGACTTGTAGTGTCCTTGAAAATGTTCATAGTCCATTGCTTGCTTACAATAATCAGATTTTTCATCTTCTACACATTGAAGTATTTTTAAAAGTTGGCATTCTTCTGCTGATATTTCATCAGTAAGAGAGCCATTATCAAGAAAGACAGGGCTTGTGCATTTTTCCAAAAGTGTTCTAATAAGTTTCTGACACACAACATTGAGAAGAAAAACTGAATTGGGAGTGAGCCCTAAGTTATTTGCAAGTATGCTATTACTTTGCTGATCATTCAAGGATGAGAAAAATGTTCTTTCTTTTTTATCAGAATCCATTGTATCATCTGGGTGTTCATCTGGAGAAAATAAATCTAAAACAATATTAAAGACTTTATTGACTACTTCTTTGGATTCATGAGTTTCTAGGTTGCTAACTAGCCCGCCTAACTTATGTGCAAGGTAGTTTAATTTATTTTTTTGAATGAGATGATCATTTTGCTGAGTACATGATTCCCAATCTGTGCAACCCATCTGTGTTTTCATGGTATTTGTTTTGTTGCAAATTGGCACACTATTGCTTCTAAGCATGGAAAATGGTTTATTTCTTCTATTGCTTTCAAAGTGATGAGTTATTCCTATTTTTTTTGACAGTACATAAATCACTCCTATTAAGAGATCCTGAAAGAGATTATCAAAGTCAGCAGCAACTATTCCTGGGCAATAAATGTACTTTGTTTTTAAAGAACACATTTGCTGTTCAACATTAGCCGCTATAATGTTACTATTAAAAAGAGTGTTAGTAATCATTTCCGAAATACTTAAAGCAAGTTGTCCAACAGATATTGACCTGCTTTCAAACACTTGAGAATAAATTAAAATAACCTTGTTAAACCCTACATTTTGGCTTTCCCATGCTCTCTCCTTTTCTCTGCCATCTTTGGTGTTATCAGAAATGCTTAAAATTAAATGGCAAATGACACACTCTGTGAGATGTTCGCAAAATTGATAAAGTGAAGAATCACTGTATATGGTTCTTAGAGGCTGTTTTGATTCATATTCTTTCCTTGATAGTGTAGAAACAATAGACATCTTTTCATTGGACACTTAAAAAAAGAAAACACAATTATTAGCATGCAGTAAAATAAATATGCAAAAATTCAATATATCGATAATTACTTACATATAAATCTCACCTTTGGAACAGCTCACTAAAGAAAAAGAAAAATCTAGTCAAGAAAAATTGGTTTTTATTCCAATAATTGTTTTCCATCTTGTGGAATCTTAATTTTAGCCAGAAAATTGATAAAAAGAACCCTAGGGAATTCAAATTTCTAAGTCAAATGCTGATATCTGCCTTGCTTAAATGGTTATGGACCCTAAGATGTTGGAAACTCTGTGGTAGAAATATGATTTTCAAGTTGAGTTTTACATCCTAGCATATCTGCAGTGATCTCAGAGACCTCATGTAATTACATAAGAAATATTTTTAGTCAAAACACTTAATGTTATTCTATATATTACTTTTAGGAAACGAAAGAGGTCTGTTGCAATAACAACTTGACTGAAATAAAAGTGTGCTAGCTCCAGAAATGTAAGGCATGGATGACTGTGTCAGTAAGTACTTTAACCTCGAGGTTGCAGTTTTTTACAAAAATGGAAGGCCAAGCCAGCCAGACCCCGGACTCCATTCTTTCTTCCATGCCACAGAGTATTTACTGCAAATCACGTACCTGGCTGGGATGGCCAACCTTTTTGAATGTTGGTGAGAGCAGCTCTGCTTTCTCAAAACTTCCTCAGAACTTAAGAATCTGTTGTACCCCTGCATGCAGAGTCAGGTAAGTCTTTGTGGAGATGGGAGGCTTTTAGCTGAGCTTGGACTGCTTGACAAGACTTGCCCACACTGAGATGAAGGGAACAAGGAACAAAATGTTCCATACGAAAGGAGGAACCTGAGTGACACCACTCAAAGGCCCTGGACATGTCCGAGAATAGAGAATTGATTTGCCAGAAGAACCAAATGTTAATGGGGTGGAATCATGAATCCCCTTTTGTTAGTTTTGGTTTTCTTCCTTTTTTTTTTTTTTTTTAAGTTCAATTAGCTATGCTTGCAGAAAATCTCTCTTTGAGCTTGCAGCTGCAGTCACACAACTGTCCACCTTCAAAAAAATGCCAGTTTTAAGAATGAAAAATGACTTCTTCCTGCAGGTGTTAGGACTGGTATTATATGCTCTTATTTGAATGTTGCTCAAGTGATTTATCTGGACTGGTAATGTAACAACTCATTACTGGTAAATTGAATTATTGCTCCAGTTAAGGGCTATGCTAGTCTTATTAGATTCAATTTTATGAAATTGCCAATAATCAACAAGTTTGGACATACAAAAAATGGCTCTTACATGTGGTTCAACCTGACAAACACAGACAAGCATTATTAGAAAATGAGTGAAAATATCTTTGTCAGAATATGTTTAGAGTACTACACCTAAAAGAAATTCAAGAATACTGTAATGTAAACAAGATATTTAATACCTCTGTTCTTATAAACTGTGGATAATGGCAAAGACTTCAACTGTACACCTTGAAAAGATGAATCACTAACCCATAATCAATTAACTGTGGCTTTGGTATGAAGAAGCCATGCATAAGAACTTTAAAAACTCTTTGGAACTCATACCTTATGCTCAACACCGCTTTAATATAGTCCCATTTTCTCTCACATGCAATGAAGTCTTTCAGGTTCAAATCATGTGTTAAACTTTTTTTTTTAAGTATCCTGATGTATTAAGGAGTATTAAATACCTCAGCTCCTAGGTTGTTTTCAGAAAAACAGTAAATGTGGCTTCTTGGATAGGAGATCTTTAAACATATCCATTTTTTTTTTCTAAATCATGCCAATTTTAAAGTAAGTTATCTCTTGCTTACCTCTAGTTTTGAAATTCTGGAAATAGGTGACCACAGATGTGGTGACATGTCTTGCTACCAAATTAATTTCATTTGGACCCAGTTCATGATCAGCAAAAGCAATGACATCGAATTCCTTCAGAGTCTTTATCTTTGGGTGCTTAATATGTTCCCATTTTTGCAGTAAAGAAAAATCTCCCCTGCTCGCTTCAGAATTTTTGTTTTGTTCTTCAGGTATACAGCTGATCCTTTTATCCCACATCCCTAGCAGACTTTTCTTCTCATTCTTTTGTCCTCCAGGGTTTTGCTTTGATATGAAAAATGGTTTCATTGTTTCCATGCTTTCATTACTGGGTGGTTGACTTGGAAAACCATAGCTCAGCAGCACAGTATTGACGATATTTTCTGCAGCTAAGCATATTTTCAGTGGCGAAACAGCTGTCTGAGTTTGGTTTGGTTCAACAATTGGTTTCAGGGCCTCATAATGAAACACTTTTGGATTTCCACCTTTTCCCATTTCTATGAATGACATGCCTTGCTTTAGTGATTCTTCAGTGGATTCATTCACTTTCTTAAACAGTTTTTGTAAGACACTGCCTTCAGGAAGGGAGCTATTTCGTTTTGTGGGCTGATAAAATGGCCATTCCCTTGCACCATAGTTTTGTACTTTGTTTCTAAAGCATGTTGGTGTATTTTCTGAATCAGGCCTTTCCATTGGCTCTGAGCTTTTGATTGGGTCTTCTGCAGAGCCTCTGACATACAAAGGTAAATTTGATGATGCCCTATGGTTTTTTTTCATATCTCCCTCAGAATGAAACACCAAACTAGGTACACTGATTTGTGGAGGATTATTCACAAAACTAACTTGCTTTAACTTTGACTTGGGAATTTGCATATTAGTTGCTAATTCAACCTGATTAACGATATAGGTATTTTCCACTCTTGGGCACGAACTCTCCATTGGAAGGGTTTTGATTGGAGACTCATTGAAATAAGTACACTGGTCTATCAGTGTGCCAATGATCTCACTTGCTACAATGTGCTCATTCAATATGCTAATTGATGATGGTTCTATTTGGGTTATTTCTTTGTCTAGCTCGTTCTTAATTATACCAAGCATGTCACTGATGATATTAACAGCGTACGTGAGCAATTCTGAATGGAATGAGTGAACACGTAGAAGAGTATTCTGTACATTTTCCTTTGAAATAATAGTACTTGACGTAGATTCATCAGAAAACTTTTTCAGTGGTTGTAATTTTGGCAACATCTTTTTGGTTAATAGTCTCTGTTGGACAGGAAAAAGGTTTTCTATAGGCATTTTCACTATTTCAGAAAACTCATATTTAGAGATATGTTTAAACTGCAAATCTACAAATGACTCTAACATGTTTAAAACCCTTTCTACAATTTCTTGAACAACTTGCTTGCTAGAACCCAAAGAAATTTGGTCTTTTGTGTTCATGTTGTAGATGGGTACACTGCTGAGGCTGTCTTTGGTTGGAAAACCACACTTTCTACTTGCTAGAGTTTCTTTACTCTCTCGGGTGGGCATTCGGGACAAAAAGCACAGCTGTAATTTTTCAAATAGCATTTCAACAATTTCCCGTCCAAACATATTAATTTGTGCTTTGGTATCCTCAGCTCTGGTAGAAGTTCTTTTAAAACAGTTATGGAACTTACTTTCACAATCCTCAAGATGTGGCAAATTTAAAAGGGAGAGAGAATATTCTAGTTCTTTTGCTTTTACTGAAATTATAGTCAAAACATTTTCAGCTATCATCAATAAGTTACATTTTTCACTTTCTATGTCATTTGATTCTGCTTGCCATTTGTCAAACATCTTTTTAAATACACCATCTTTAGGAAAAATCTGTTCTAGCTGTGAGGAAACATTTTCCAAGTAAAAACATGCTTGTGTTTTAGCACGGGACCCTGCACCTGCATTCTCCTGTGAGGGTCTGAGGTCATCCAGATGGGAGAGTTTGATTGGATGAGCCAAACTCTGGTTATTTGAATCATATAGTTCTTGCAAAACTGTATTAACTATTTCATTTGCTGCCATAATTTCATCAAATGGTAGAGCTTTCACATTTACCATTGCTCTAGTGTGCCTCACCTTTTCAAATTCTTTCACAGTTGTTTCCAGGATATTTCTTATTATATGCTTGGCATATGTTTTGAGTTCTGAAGTGGGCAATTTCATTGCCAGTAAGCTTTTGACATCCCCTGCTGTTAGGCTGTGTGGCTTCCCGATGGCAGTCTTGGGCTGGCTGTCTTTTGGAGTTTTCTCTCCAGCTCCTGACTTGGTCTTGCTTTTGGCCTTAATGCTGCTAGGTCCTAGGGGCGGTTTTGTTCTAAATTTAGGTAAAGGAGTAACTTTTGATTTTGCTTTTAAATTTGTCTTAAACCCTGGCTGAAGGCTGCCCTTCGGGCCCACTTTAAAACTACATAGACTTAGAGGTTGCAACTCATCCAAACCACCTTCAGGATACGAAGCATCTCTTAGATGAAATGAAGCAAAATTAGTGATCTTATTGACAACCATTTGGACCAAATCTTTCCCCACTTGCAATGGTGAGTATTGCAGAAAACTGTTTTCTAATAGAGAGACATTTTCTTTGCCCATATAAGGAAAAACCTGCTGTGTCACATGTCTAGTGGAGTCACTTCCTTTTCCTGCTTGTTTAGTTTCTGTGGCACATAACGGTTTCTTGGGTAAAGTATCGTTGTTGTCAGATGCTTCTTCTTTTTTATTACTTTCATATAGAGATGATACAACTACAGAGTACATTTCCCCTAAAACAATTTCAATTATGTCATTTGCTACACTATTAATATGTGGCTGAGAAAAGTTTTTTTGTGTTATGACTGATGTTCTAATTTTAGAATTAGATGCCAAGTAGGGGGATTCATTAAAAGGAGGCAAATGGGCTTTGATTTCCAGTATTCGTTGGTACACTTTATTTAAAACTTCTTTCACTGCACTGAGCAAGGCAGTGTTCTGCTTTTGTTTCGATTCTTCATTTCTCATAAATATTTCTTCCAGGACAACTCTCTGGCTCTCCTTTTCCATTGTCATTTGGTTTTGTTCTAATGGATATGGGGGAAACAGAGATAATTTGGTGTTTTCTTCCTGCTCTCTTTGTTCCAACAATATTTCATTTGATAGAGTTAATTGTGAAAATAAATTGTCTTTTGAGTAAAAACTAATTTCCTTTATGGATCTTTTATCATTTAAAATCTTTAAGATACTGTTGACAATTTCACTCAAAATGATGTTTTCTTGGAATGAAGTATCATTTGGATGTGGATATGCCTTTTGGATTTCCAGGTCTAAGTCATTTTTAATGAGCTTCAAAATGACACTGGCAATAATGTCAGCATATTCCTTAAGACTAGCTTGTGAGAGAGGAATTGTGGCCCCAAGTTTTTCTGTGTAACTGGCAAGAGCGGAATCTGTGAGCTCTTGGCTGAGGATAGTTTCAGTGGATATTTTCAGGGCATTCATGTTTGATTCAATATGGCTTGATTCATAAAAAATGCTGTCATCTTGGTTAAAATTTTCCACTTTCTGGCTGACAAATGACTTTTCTTTAGGCTGGAAAGCAAGACTAATTAATGAATTTATTCTCTTTGTAGCAAAAGATTCTAACTGCTTAAAAATAGTTTTAGTAATGAAGTTAGCATTCTCCTCACATGGGTCAGGAGCAGATTTCTTGCTCTCTTCTTTCTCTACTACAGTTATCTGACTATCAACAGCGTAAGCTGATTTCGGATTCCTTGAAGATGAAAAACACTCTGTTTTTCTTTCACTTTTTGACCCCACAAGAGGAAGTGGTTGACACTCTGTTTGTGGAAACACATCATGAAAAGTAAGGGGCCATCTTGCAGAAATAGGATCCTCTGCTTTTATGCCAAGCATGACAGCAGAACTGAGATTATGAAGAACAATATCCACAACATCATTGGATATCAAAATGACATCTGATTTAGGAACTGAGAGTTTTGGAATAATCTTCTTTACCCCCTCCATGTACATTTCAGAATTTGCTTCGGAGTGTTGTTTACCAGCTACGCTGCATTTTAGGGGGGGCACAGCAAATGAGAGATTATTTTGATACAGTGTTTTTTCATAAATATCACACAAGATACGTTCGATGGTATCTTGTATTTGAAACTGAAGTACATTTCGATATTCGGTTTTATTAAACATCTTTTCAATGATACCTTCTTGCTGATCTGAATTAAGCTCTTTGTCAGAATTGTTTCTGCCACAATTACTTTTAGATGATACAATATCTAGCACTGTATTGACAATTTGACTCGCAAAACCTTCAGGAACCATAATGTTGTGAGTTAAGAAGGGACTTTCCTTTTCTCTGTCTAACTCATGTTTGATTCCTTGTAAAATTTTTCTGGCCACTTCTGTTGCATGTGTATTTAATTTATTTAAAGAGAATTGGCATGAACTGGTCTTCTCTGACATAATATGACCCACTGTGCAGCAAGAAAACTGATAATCAGAGTATGAATCTTTGGCTGATAACACCTGGCTTAATGTCCTGTTCTGCTGAATAGGTAAAGCCAATGGAACTGTGTAGTTGATCTGGGGATAAAAGAGAGATTTTACTTTGGAAGCAGCAAAAGTTTCTAGATTTGTTAATATTGCCTGAATAATATCTTCAGCTACATTTACTGTAACCTGTTTGTCGGCATTGATGCTGGACTGAACAGCATGTGGACTCTTGTCCAGCACAGTGATAGAGGATTTTTGTCCAGAGGTGCATTCATAAACATTTGCTGAAAAGGTTATGGTTTTATACCTATTTTCACTTTCATTTCTCTGTGTCATGGCAACTGAATAAAGTTTATGAAATACAGTTCTAACAACATCATCTGCTACTATGACTACATCTGCTTCAGACACTAAAGGATCCATCATTTTTTCTGTAAATGGCACAGATGCCTGGGCAATTGGCTCATCAACATTGTGAGGGACTCCACGCAAATGGGAGTGGGAGAGAGAAAGCACATTTGATTGACTGGCCAAAACACCTTGAAAAATTTCATTCAAAATATTTCTAATTATGGGAATGAGTGGAGATTTCTGTGGTTCTTTCAGCTTTACTTCAATTTTGTTTAAGGTTCTTTCTAGAATCCATTGTTTAAAAGCATCCGAGTTAGTTTCTTCTCTTAGTGATGTTCTCTCTCCAGGGAATCCGATCTTTGTCTGTGCAGAGTCTTCTAGAAACGAATCTGATTCAGCTCCTCCTGGAAGAAAGTTTCCATAAGTTGGTTTGTATCGAAATTTTTCTATGTCTTTCTCTTCAGATTCAGTTTCATTTAATGTATCTGAGGACACTGCATCTAAAATTAAATTGACTATGTTCTTCAGAATTTGTTTCTCAGGTGGTGGGGTTTTTGTATTTGTCCTCAAATCTAATGAATTCATATTTAATTCTGTTTGAATAGCTTTCAAAATAGTACTTGATACCTTCTTTGCATGCATGTATAATGTAGACTGCAATAACTCTTTATGCGTGTCCTTGAAAGCACTGGGACTTTCACATTTTGAGTCTATCTTATTGCTTTTTTTATTTTCAGTGCTACTAGAATCCAGAGTTTCTAAATTTCCATTGGCAAATCCTTCCAGTTTAGCAAAAACCGTATTAAGAATGTCGGAAGCCATAGCTTTCAGTTCATTTAGCTGTGTTTCTTTTGTGCTTCCTGTTTTGGAAGACGCAGGAGCCATACTTTTTGCCTGTTTTCTAGTCTTCTTTTTATTGCTCTCCTGAACCATCCTGGAAACTATGCTGGCGATTATGTCAGTGCATTTGGTTATTTCCTCAATAATTGAATCAAATGACAGGCTATCAATATTAAGAGACTCTGAGATGACTTTAACTCCAGAACTTGCAAAATTAGTATCTATGTCAACACTGCATAATTTTGCAAGGATATAGTCCAAAATTGTTTTGGAAATGAGCTGAATACTAGACTGCAATTTAGTAGCTATTTGCTGACTCATCTTCTCCCCATGCTGACCATCAGGATGTGCTCCTAGGAGCTTACACAACATTTCATATAGCGCTTCCCCAATACTATCTAACACTTGCAATCTGGCATTCTCTTTGGGATCTTTTCCATTAAAGTCACTATGGAGAATACATGGAGTAGCTAAATATTGGCGAAAAGATTTTTTATCTTGCCTACTGGGCAGAGTGTTTTGATTTTCAACGTTGTCAGGTCCATATGAAATTGAAGGGCTTGGCTTATCTGTGGGGAGTGAGATGCCGCTTTGGTTTGAATGTTCACTTGAGGATAACATTTCACAAATACAAGTTAATAATGGAGATGCCATAATGTCATCACTGAAGCTTGAGACAAGGGACTGTAAGTTATCAGTGTCAGCACAAAATTCTTTATCTGTGAGGGATTTGGTGCGGTCTGCTTCCTGAAGATTTAAATTTTTCTTATTGAGGTCCAACTCATTCTGGATAGCTTGCAAAACAATGTTTACTACCTTAGTTGTGTAAGTACTAAGTTGAGAGTGTAGTGAAGATTGCTCTGCAAGTGAAGGTTTGAAGGCCATTTGCAATTTTGGATAAACGAGTGACTTCAGCTTTTTAAATACTGCATTAATGATGCTATCAGTAGTGTCTTCTATGAGTTTAAGTTCATTTTCTTCAGACTTTAACAAGAAAGGTTTTGCAGGATCTAAGTTGAGTGAAGATAAATATTTCATTTTATTTTCACTGTCAAACCATATTTTTAATGGTTTTTTGCTTGATGCTTCTTTGACCATATTGGGAATATCAGAACTATCGGGAGAAGTTTGATGAACCGATGCTGAAAAGGAACTTTTGGTGCTATTGGGAATGCAGCTTGATGCCTTGTGAAGTATGTTTAACACAGCATCTGTTATTTCTTGAGCCACTTTATTAATTTCCAACACAGAGAACATCTGGTCTGTCCATTCTTGAAGTGACAGTCCTTGAGGTTTTTCTGAAACAAGAACAGAAGCTTCCTGGACAGTTTTAATGTCTAAGTGATCAGGAGGGACAGAAGATAAATCCTTGACCATTTCTGTTAAAATACTTTTGAGTATGTTTTGTGAAGCCTTTTGTATTTGATGCTTTTGATCTTGGCTAAACATTAAAATGTCTTCATTCAAACAGGGTCTTTTCTCTACAATTTCTTTATTATTAAAAGATGGTAACTCAGTCTTTAATCCCCCTTCACAAAATGCAACTTTGCTTTTTACAGAAGCAGGCTTTGTGGGTGTCTTTCTTTTTCTTTTGTGTTCAAAACAGGTGTTTCCTTTTGTAAACCAATATTCAGAATTCTGTTCTTCTGATATTGCTTTTTCATCTTTAATAGATGAATCAAGCACATTTTTCACAATTTTGTCTATTTCTTCATTATCATCTTCAGAATAAAGAACCATGCCAGGAACATTAATAGGTGGAAATTGTTTCCTAGACCTAGGGTCACTAGATAACCTAGTGCCAGTCAGTCTGTACTTTTCTTCAGTGTCAGAAAGACTTCTCAGTCTAGAGTGTCTACTTTTTTGAGCATCTGCTTTGACTGGCTTCTGATGTAGCTGAGTGAAAATATCATCGAGTAGCTGGAGGAATACTACTGTTTCTTCAGATGCAATAAGTCTCTCATTTTTAAGTTCAGTTTGTACATATCCTAATATAGTGCTGATTGCTTCTTCTATATAGCCAACCAAAGAGGACTGGGAAAAAATATTTGATATTAAATTTTGTATTTCTTCTTTAACAATTAAATTAGCTGCATCAGGTTCAGGACTACATTTATTTTTGTCAGCTTTTTTAAGGACCATATGTGTTGGGTCTGCCATATGCTGCTCATAGAAAAGTTTTGTTGCATCGTTGAGATGAGGAAGTTCATCTGGCTTACAAGCTGCAAGAGTCATCAGCTTTTCTAAAATGGTGTGCACCATATCCTCTGCAATATCACACATGGGTTCTGTAGTATAAGGCAGTGACCCTTTTAAAGGCTTTCCACTTGATGGAGTGAGATATTCTTCACTGGATGTTAAGCTTAGATTTTTGTCGGGTGATGACTCTTCTTGTGTAAACATCTCAACACATTTTTTCTCGATTGCAAACTGTAGCTTTTCAAGCATATTGTCCACGATCTCTGAAGCTACTGAGCTGATATCAGCATTGGATATCAAGTCTCTTTTTTCGGGCTCACTTTGGTCAACAAAAACTTCAGCAGTAACAGAAGAAATAGAGGGAATGGCCTGGGTTAGATCAGACATTATTTCTTGAAAGATGCTTTCTAAAATCAATTCAGTTTCCCCCTTTAAATGACACTTAAAGTTAACAAAAACCTTCTTTAAATTCTTTATTTCAGCTTTTGCTTTCTGATCAGCTAAGTATGGACTCCCTAAGCCATCTGTTTCAGTGGTAGCGTCCTTAGACTTGTTTGTGCCTCTTCCAAATGATGCTAAAAGGTAACTATCGGATTTACAACTTCTGAGCTTAGGGCGTGCATATATCCTGCTGGTTTTATGACATTTGAGTTGAGAAGTTATAGATTGTCTGTTCATGTGATATGTTTTTCCAACGACTGTTCTTTCCACATGGGCAGAAGGTGGTCCTGTCATGTGATACGTTTTTTCAACAACTGTTCTTTCTAGGTGGGCAGAAGGTGGTCCTGCCATGTGATATGTTTTTTCAACAACTGTTTTCTCCACACGAGCAGAAGGTGGTTTCAAAGGTGTAGGTGGTTGCCTTATTGAAATGTCAACTGCAAATGAACGGGGCTCTTCCTGAAATGTTTTAGTTGTTGCAGATGTATAGCTTCCATATGTAAACTCTTCACTGCATGTGCTACAGAAACTTGAACTATCTGAAGAAAGGACAGACTCTTCAGTCACTGAGTATGCATTATATTGCAACCTTTCTTCATACTTTGTGATGGCTGGGTATAATATACTGGTCACTGTAGCCACAACCCAGGTCATTATGTTCTGAATTGTACTATTCAGTTCTTCAGAAGTTACCTGAAAAGGAGGCAAGCAAGAATGAAAAGAAAATCATGTAAGAACTTACTCTATTCTGGGACAGAGGGTAACATACATTTTTTTATATCATACAATATTTAACTGGATACCATCATGTAGTAAAGTGAATGTGTATAGAACCTATTTAGAATTTCAGATTAATTTCAAATTGGTTTATTCTGTATACCATAGAATATTTTCACATACATTCTCATTTGATTCACATTCCCTCAGAACTTTTTACCTTCAACATTTATTGTTGGGATACATGACTTTTTGATTAAAAAAATTGTCATCTAGAATCATAACATGCAAGTATGGTAGCAAGAAGAAACATAGTATCTGTGACCCAGAAAATGTCTAAAAATACAGCAGATTATTTCTAACAAAGTATTTCTTCAAGCAGATGTAGTAAAACATTTGGGTGCCTTTAGAAGCATCTGTGTAGCTCCCCATTTCCTGATGCAGGGATGTGCCTATGATCTGTATATATGGAAATGACTACAGGTAATTGTTAAGAATGACTTAATAGGAAACAAAAGATTAGTGCCTTGTAGAGACTGAATGCTTTTGTATCCAACAAAAGAGTATTAGTACAGCTGTCTTGGCTAGGAAGGCTGAGGAAAGGCGATGTGATGAAGGAATCACTGGTTTAGATAAAAAAATAAGGGCTGATCTAGAACTGGATCTTTAAGACAGGAGGGCTGAACAGGAATAGGGAAGGTGGAGAGTTTCTCATTTTGAGCTAAAATAAAACACAGGGACCATCTTTGGATGACCATTTCTTTAGATGTCAATGGTATTGTCATAAATTAAACTGTACCAAGAATAGAAACTAAATGCATCTGTACAATTCTATATCCCCCTACTTACTGAAAATCTACTTTGGGCTTGCAAAAGTCCTATTGCCTGTAATAAACTAGTGGACTGTTTTTAAATTGTTACTACTCTTAAGACATGAAGGCTGTAAAACAGTGATTGGCAGGAAAGCGTGCAAGGCTAGTATGTAGGCACTGAGGTAAACAATCGTTCACATCCTGAATCCTGCCTTAAGTTAGCATGGGATTATTCATGTTTCAGGCCTACATTCAGAGGAAAGTTATCACCCATGTAGCATACTCTCTCCTGATGCATCTGAGAGTGTTGGGGGTACTCCAGGGAAAGCCATTTCTATCTGCTCTAATTACCTAATCTCCTAATGATAGTTTTTCACTTATTGTACAATTGTACAACATATTTTGGGTGATAGTATATGTTGTATAATACTTGTCTCATATTGTCACATCCTAAAACAAATACATTAATAAGAAAAAATAAATTTTAAAAGAGAAAGTAATTGCTCTAATCTACTACAACATGTATAAACTAAGACATTCAATATATATTATTTTTCTTATAATCAGAGGTAATAAACAACAGACCTACATTGTTTTTCTTAGTGAGAGGAAGTGTTTCCAACCTTGCTGTATAGAAAAGAGATATTCCTAAAGTTTTCTATGTAGTGACATATGATAAATAGAATCTAGTTTTCAGTTGCAGTCCATCATAATAGTACACTGAGAACTATGCCCTTGAATCAAAGCTTTCGTATTTACTGCACATTCTATGGATTGAGCAGGTGCCCATGTGAAAAAGTACACAGGAATATGTGCTGCCCTCTCACCCTTTTCTCTTTTCTGGCTGCTCTGACCAGACCCAGAGTTGTGACTTAAAAATATACCCTCCCTATCTGTCTGTTCCAAGTCTCAGCTCATAGGTGACTAGGAACCTTTTTACGTGAACTTCTTGGGTGACCAGCTCCCTTCTTATGACAATGGCTGACAGACCCAGGCATCTCAGCTCACCAGCCAAATCTGCAAAGCCACACCACTCAATGGCTTTTCATGACAGAATGGTTTTGTGGGATCTGAGGCTGTTCTTACAATAACTGGGCCCAATTATTGCCCCTCACCCGTTCTGTTCCCATGAGACCCCTTCCTGCAAGGCCAACATTATGTCTTGATAAGAACTTTGCACCACTACAAAATCTTATAATTAACCAAAAGTAAACATTAGAAAAGGGGAAAAAGGGCAAAGAGAGAGAGACTATTAGCAATAGATGATAACTCATTATTTGATTCAGAATTTTTCTATTATGACATATTAGAAAGTATCATTAGTAGCTGTTTTATCAATGGGTTTTATAATACATACTTTGTTTTGTAAACAATTTTGTAGGAGGTTCTGTTGTCTGTAAAAAAAAGGTGATCAATTATTACTTAGGGTCAAAAATTTATGAAAGTTTTTATGAAATTCTCTAATTATTGAATCAGTTTCTTCTCTTTATAGCTGAGAGTCTTTCTACAGAAATTCAAAAGGAAGCATAAACTTTTTGTCCAATCTCCCCAAATCCACTCATTTGTCCTTATTCTTCAATACTGACCCACACACTTTATTACTCAAAGAAGTAATAAAAATATATACCACATAAAATATATATCTATCTGAAAAGTCTACTTCAGAACAACCTTATTTATAGCTGCTTTATGGGTCTCTGAGGAAGGACATAGAATTGGAGGGAGAAAGTGGGCTTCTAAAGGACATGAGGTGACAAAGCATCTGCCCACAGTTTTCTGATACTCCTTTACTACCTCAAATTCCATGGCCCCATCCACATTCTCATTGAACACTAGGAAGGGAATATGTGGGTGATTATTCAATAACTGTGGTTAAAACCACAGGCTTCTAGCCATTTTCAATACCAACTGATATGCAGCCCATTTCCATGTGTAACACTGCTATCACATATTCTAATTAGAATTATCACCACCCACTGATATCAAAGACAGAGTTTTCTGAATTATAACAAATAAAAGAACAACTCAAAAATAAAACAATAGAATAAGAAAACAAATAGTTAATAAGATCCAAGACTAGTAGTTCTGCTTTACTTTCACATATTTCAGATATATAATATTTATTTTCATATATTCCAACATTGGCCCTTTGCTTATGCTCTTCCTACTTTCCTAACAGAAAATGGACACTCCTTTTCCATTTTTTCTAGGCCTGTGCTTTACGTTACAAAATTTGATTTTCCCAAAGCCTATAATTCAATTATGAGAAACAGTAAGAATGAAAATCTATCCTAAATTGTAGCAGAAAAACCACCTCCCTGGTTTTAGCTCAGGAATCGGGACACTTAGACTAGTGCCTTCATGACATATGGAACCTGGGACATGAGCGCTGACCTCAGGGACATAGTCACTATCTTTCGGCCTCTTTCATTTTTTCAGAATCTGGTTCCTTAGGTTAACCTAAGCATGGTTTTCTTCTTTTAGATGTTCTGCCACCTAACTCTCCCTTATTTATTTTTCTGTTCTCTTCCCATTATACTGTTGGCACCAAAGGGAACTCAAGGAGTCCAATATATTGACTGATACTTGTGCTCAACAAGCTTCCTGCCTCAAAGGCATGCATATAGATCTAAACAAAGAGCAGAGACCTAGGAATAAAATTAACCAAATAACTGAGAAAACTTCAGTGAAGACCACTAAAATACAATTGTAATAGCTAGATAAAAACGACGAGTAAAGAGCTCTGAAAATTTATTCCTCCATAAAAGTATTGGGTTAACTGGAAAAAAAATTTGTATCCCCACCCAAAGACATGCTAATTGATTTTAGAGAGAAGGGAAGGGAGGAAGAAAGAGAGAGAGAGAGAAACATTGATGTAAAACAAAATATCAATCAGAAGCCTCTTGTAGGTGCCCTGATTGGGTCCAAACCCACAATGCAGGCTTGTCTTGACTGGGAATTGAATCCATGATCTTTTGATTTATAGGATGTTGCCCTAATGAGATGAGCATAACAGCCGGAGTTGGAAATTTTTTCATAATTTCCTGGTGAATGTTTTCATAGTTTACAGAACTCTGAAAATTACTTAATGGTGTTCAGAAATCCAGAATGTGATTTTTAAGAAAAATAGCTCATCTGGATGAGAATAGTGAGCTTTGTGGTATTTTAACTTGTCCTCCTTCTGACCCCTTTCTACAGCTCCATAGTGTCCTTGAAAAATACCACCTCACCACCACAGCGACATATTTGTTCACTGTTCTATCTGCCTAACATCTAGCATTATATAGTAGCATTATATATTTTATAGTAGGTCCTCATTAAATGTGTTATAAATAAATTCCCATTTAAAGTGTTTTAGATTTGGGCCTATTCTTTTATATAAAAGGAAGTCTTTGTGCAGGTCACTAAAAGAACTTTAGAAGTGGTTCCTAAATTTTTTGCCTTCAGTTTTTCTTATATATTGCTGCCAGAGTTATCCATCATGTATGCTAATTTGACCATTACATTCCCTCTCAAAACCATGTCAATAAATGACAATTTATTAATGTCATCCAATAAACAAACTGAATTTCTGACCTTAGTTGGCAGAGCAGCAGATTTATTGCTTTCTTTACTCTGTCACTCTTATATCTTCCTTCAATAATATGAGCATGAACTTATTATCTAAGTGCAATGCTTAATTTTTGCAACTCAGGTTATCCCACTGTTCATTATTTGCTTTGCCTTCATTATCTGGGTTCTAAATATCCATGTAGATTTTATAAAGCTTTCTGAATATATGTTACCATTAGAAAAATTGGAACTAAGCAATAAAGAAGAGGGAGGTGGGTGGTAGAACAAAAGTGATGATTCCATAGAGCAGTCATGAAATCTGAAGTTAAATCAGAAGACTGTGGCATGTGTAAGAGGGACAGAGTGAGACTAGTAAGCATTGGTAGCTATTGTTTTGTTTGTACTCTGACCTGATGTAGGTTGGGTTAGTGCAGCTGAAAGTATTTTATTCCTGTCAGTTTGGCAGGGAGCGCTGAAGAAGCTCCAGGTCATGCATAGATTTGTTCATTTTAGCTGACCTAAAATTTTAATAAAAGAATTTGCAAAATATTTGCTATGAAATATTCAAGTAACTCTGTAGTTCTATAATCTTGGGTGGGGGAAAATAAAGACACAGGGATTAAAACATTATTATAAGCCTCTTCCAATTTTTTAAAAATAGAGGCAGATATATTTTCACTTAATAAAAATTTTTCAGTAAATAAAGAATGTTTATTTTGTACATATGCTCGTCATTATTTCACCTTGTTCTGTTTCTTTAACCTGGGCTAGTCACTTTTCTTCCTTCTGTGTCGGTTACAGTGCCGTGGGTCCTGTGAACCCTCAGTAGCTCCACCGAACTGACCTCCATCAGTTCTAACGTGAAGATCTTTCCTTTAAGGAATTTTGGTCTAAATAAGTCACTTTTTACCACCCTATACTGCTTAATTTTATTCAAACATTTTTGTAAAAAATTGGGATTTATAAAGTGTATACCATGGACCTTATGTGGCAAGTAGATTTTTTTTAAAGGTGGTAGTACTAGGTCTACAATAAAGTCTCTCTCATTTAAAGTTGAGAAAACAATATAAAAAGACCAATAGAACAGGCGATCACCAAGGTTTGAAGAATAAATGTCCCTTAGATTCCTAAAACTTCTTTCTCAAAGACTTGTAACTTCTATCATTGGAGATTATTATATTGGATTATACAGCAAATATAATAAATTTAAAAAGGAATAAATGTTTAGGTCATTAATACTTATAGTAACATCACTTACCATCCTTAGGAAGCCAATAATCTATAAAAGCTTAAGGAATGGTATACATTTGAAAGAGGAGAAAGGCGAAAGTACAAGTTCGAACTCTAAAAAGCCACTTGAAGGGGAGAATCATGGTAGGGCATACTTGAAAGTGGCATGAAGGCCCTGAGTATAGGAAGGTGTAGAACCACAATGACGGTAAGAAAATAGAGAAGGAAGAAGAACATTCACTTTGTCTATTTTATAATTTAAGCTCAGTGCTAAGAGTTATCAAAAGATAGAATTATCACAAAATCCAAGTAGAACTACGAGGAAGATCTCACATATTTCACTGTTGAATAGAAGTCATGTAATTATTAAAATATTAATTTATAATTACACATTAATTTCCTTATCTACTTACGTATTTGATGAAACATGAGAAGGGAAAATACCCTGGTTTACAGCAGAAGCCTGAGGTGCTATTTATCAGAAGAAGAAAATTATAGTTAGTTTGTGTCCTTCCCAGCATAAATTTATCAAACTTACAAAATTGTAACTATACCTTATAAAATTGTAATTATATCCTCTAGTAAGTACTCATTCTCTGTTGTTGCTATCTTTTTAAAAGTCTGTAGGAACTCTCTACCATGACATCCACCTTTTTTAGCAAGGCATAAAATACACCACAGACTCTAGTGTTCTTACCTACCTGTCCAGTGTCTTCTCTGACAAGTCTTTCAGACGTATCCTATGGTGCAAACACACAGAATAACGTATAATTTCCTAAATATCCATGTTTTCCATGCCTCTGGGCCCTTGTTTTTGCTGTTTTCTTTGTCTAGAACACTTTATGCCTTCTTTTAACTTCTTGATTTTTTAAGTCCTTTAGAAAGCCTACTACAAAACTTGCCTAAGTAAACATCCTTCTCTTTTTTCCCTAAAGCATCCTGTACATTTCTATTATAAAACTCATAATGCTATACTGTAATTAACTGTTTACTCTTCTGTCTTCCTGGCTATGACATAAATTTGCCACTATATCTTCAGAGCTTAACACATATTAAGTATTTAATAATGTTTATTTGTTGAATACATAATTTAATTAATATGTTTCCTCAACACTTATTCATTGATTTGTCTGTCATTACTCTCTTCCCACTCAAATATTTTCTAACTTGCTTGATATGCCGTCTAGCAAGATTCCATTACTGGACTGCAGTAAACACTCTGGGTGAAGATGACATAAGGAGTCCCTGTGCAGAACATCTGTACAGGCCTCCTGGACTGCTGTGCCTCAACTATGCAGACGCTTAAACGAATAGAAGCTTTAGATAAATGGATTGTCCTGTTTACAGAGAGTAATATTAATAATTATAGCCAGTTCAAAGTCAAGTTTAAATGCAACACTTGTTTCTTCCAGTAAATGAGTGACTAATAGATACCCATAATTTGTATAAAAAGTCTTACTTAAATCCTGTGAAATCGTTCAATTTGTTTGGTATGAATTTGTTCTTATGTGTGTTCAGTTTTGGAGAAGAAGCAACTGGAGTAAGGGTACACACACCCAAGGAGTTAAATATGAAGGCAATATTATTTTAAAAGCAAAATAATGAAGCAAAACACTCCTCTCAGCTTTTAGTAATATGGCAGAGCAAATATTATAAAATAATTTATACCTACAATTCTGTATGAAACATTACAACCATCCTCTTAAGAACAGATAAGCTTTCAAGGAGGTAAGAAAAGTCCTTGAGAGTAAAAATTGGGGGAAACACAGATCTGGAGTGGTTAGCAAGTTTTGAAGCTGATGCCTGTCTTATAGACATTGGCCACATCTGCAAGCTTAACATTGGGTCAGAAGGTATCAGACATCAGGGGATGTCTTGTTTAAACCAGATGGGTAATTAAAACTAAGATTCCCCCGACAGACTGATAAAAAGATGTGCAATGCCACTGATCATCAGAGAAAGGCAAATCAAAGCCTCACACCTGGCAGAATGGTCATTATCCAAAAAGCCAAGGCAGAGCAAATGTGGGCAGAGATGTGGAGAAAAGATCACCCTTGTGCACTGTTGGTGGGGATGGAAATTGGTGCAGCCACTGAGGAAAACAGTAGGGAGGTTCCTCAAGAAATTAAAGATAGACCTATCATGTGATCTCTCAACTCCACCTGCAGGTATATCAAAAGACATGAAATCACTATCTTGAAGAGATATGTGTACTCCCATGTTCATAGCAGCAGCATTCACAATAATCAAGATATGGAAACAATCTAAGTATCTGCTGGTGAATAAATGTGTAAAAATATGATGTATATGTGTGTATACACATATACAAACACACACACGGTGATGTTATTTGGCCTTAAAAAGGAGGAAAGCTAATATTCGTGACAACATGGAGAACCTGTAGGATATTATGCTAACGAAAATAAATGAAAGACACATATTTTTATATAAAATCTAATTTTTTTACAAAAGAGTTGTACTCCTAGACACAGAGAGTAGAATGGTGGTTGCCAGGGGCTGGGGCATGAAAGAAATAGAGAAAGGCTGGTAAAGGGCCAGCCTTTAGTTATAAGATGAGTAAAGTCTGAGGATCTAATGTATCCCATAATGTCTGTAGTTGATAATGTTACATTGCATAATTGGAATTTGCTAGTAAACTAGAACTTAAGTTTTCACAAAAATTTCTAAATAAAAAAGATTATGTTTATGAATGTTGGCTAGGAAAAGATTTTTCCACAGGAGAGGGAAATAACTAATCAAAAATAACATATAACTTGAATAATAACCCATTCTTCAAAATCCATAATAAAAAAGGAAAAGTCAGGCATATAGTGTGAGAATATAAAGCATCACTATACTCAACAAAGGATTAATCGTCTGGAATGCAACAAAACCTGCTTACAAATCAGCAAGCAACAGAGGCACAACATGATAGAAAACTGGGTAAGAGATTGAAATGAAACCTTCAAAAACAGGATCTCCAGATGGCCAATAAAGATATGAAACTTCATTACTAATAAGAGAAATGTTAATTCAAACCTCAATGAGATACCAACCCACCAGAATGGCTAAAATTAAATAATAAAGTATCAAGAGTTGAGGATATCAAATCACAAGAACTCTCCTGTGATTTCTGAAGGGAGGTAAGGTCTTCAGACAATTATTGAGCATCATCTGCTACAATTGAACATGCACATATATGCAGAATGGCCCAGAGGTTTTATTCTTAGATATGTATCCAATAGATTTCTCTTTCTCTCTCTCTGTCACACACACACACACACACACACACACACACACTGAATTCCTTTTATCAGCTCATATCTGGAAAAATCCAAATAGTTGCGAACAGTAGAATAAATTGTGTAGTTCATAAACTATACAACAATGAAAATAAATCACAACTCCACACAAAGAAAGTGATGATTCTCAGAAAAATATTGAGAGGAACAACCAGAAATACTAATAACATGGTAGAAATCAAGAGAATGGTTATTAGAGAAGGATGCAGGATGTTCTGATTTGAAAAGGAAAAACATGGGGCTTTGGCAGTGCAGATTATTTTATATTTAATGTTCATACTTGAGATTACATAGATTTGTGTGCTTTTGTAATTCCTGAAAGGTTTTAATTCTAACTAAAACAGTAAAATATTAGTATAAGAAATATATTCATAAAGTGATATATTATGAATGATTTTATGCTGATACATTTGAAAACTTAGGTAAAGTAATTCATTCCTAGAAAAAGATAACTTACTAAGAGTAGCAACCAAATAATTATATATTTAATTTTTTTAAATTGTAATTAAAAACTACCTAACAAAGAAAACTCCTAGCCCAGATAGCTTCACCAGTAAATTCTACAAAATCTTTAAGGAAATAATTAATCCAATATTCTCTGTAGCTCTTCCAGTAGAAAATAAAGTATTGATACTTATGAGGATAGTACAACTTGTATGTGAAAAAAAAAACATTATAAGAAATGGAAATTATAGGACAATCACTACCATGACTGTAGAAAGAAAATTATAAAACAAAACATTGGCATATTGAATCCAGGTACATAGAAAAAGAATAGTACATATGATCAAATGACTATTATTTAACATAATAATTTTAAAAATCAACATAAGCAATAGGATAAAGGAGATTTGATTTAAAATATTAAAATTTTACTATGACAAACACAATTTATTTCTGAATGGGGAATATAGTATGTCTCATTTATATCTATTCTTTTAAAAAATATTCATTGATTTTGGAGAGAGAAGGGAGAGAGAAGCATTGGTTTGCTGTTTTACCCACCCATGAACTCATTGGCTGACTCTTGTAAGTGCCCAGAGCAAGGATAAAACCTGCAACCTCGCCGATCAGGGTGTCACTCCAACCAGCTGAGCTACCTGTCCAGGGCCTCGATTATGTTTACTCTATAAAAGCTTCCCTGACTACCCCTAGGTAGACCAAGGAACTGTCTTCTCTCTACTTGCTCTGATTTGTATGCACCTATAGCCTTTATTGTACAGATCATGTTGGGTTGTGGTTATTGGCATGCCTGTCTCCTCACTTCACCTTAACAGCCTTGAATAAGAACAATGGGTTTTCTTCTGTCAGTATTCAGCACCATATCCAGCATGAATGAGGGGCTCAATGGAGACATTGATTTAAAAGATCACAGAATTTACTCAGTAGCTGTTGTTGATGTTTACCTGATTCACAGAAGACACTTGATCTCTTGTTTTGCTTTTTACTCCAATCAGAATTTATGTCCTTCTGTATAATCCAAACAACAAAAGAAACGAACATCCTCAAATGGTTTTTTCCAGGGTTTGAACATCAATACACACACATATTTAAATACACAAATTTAAGATTTTGAGAATCTCCCTTAAATGTCAATTTTTAAGAAGTACACATATTTTCACTGTTTATAATAAATCTATAACTTACAGAATTTAAAATGTCATGGTTATAGTATAGGTGGTCCACAAGACTACCCACACATTTGGTGATTTGTTAAGACTCATGGGACTCAGAGTATATTTGTGTTTATATCTAGGATTTATTACAGAATAAAGGATACAGTATAAGATCATTGAGGGGAAAATAAGGAGGCTGAGTCTGGAAAAAATCCATGCATTGTCTTCCTTATGCTCTCTCCCTCTTGTGGAAGGACATACTTGATCATGTTCCTTTCTCCAGCAATAAAAAAAAAGCAGAAATATGTAGTTTTCATGCCCGGGAAAATACAGTAGAACCTTAGCACTCAAGGTTTTTACTGAAGGCTGGTCATGAAGATACCCCTGCCTTAGTGCATGCCAAAATTCCAGCCTCCTAAATGGCAATCAGATGTTCAGCAAAAATTACACTCTTTGCAGGGTCTAGGTACAGTGTCTCACCTACTCAGTTTGGAAAAGTTCTATATCAGGGAATATTAGAAAAGCCAAATTCCCAAACACTAGCCAAAGGCAAACCTTGCAAGAAGGCCTTTTTAAAAACAGAGGTCTCAAGCCTGCTATGTCAATTCTATTTTTCACAATAGTGTTCACTGGCATTCAAAAATTAACTATTCATGGAGTGCATTAATTAGTCAATCAAGGAAGTCAATCAACTCAATGGGACAAAAGAATAGATTTGTTTTTTTTACAAAGCTAACAATATAGAAAAGTTTAAAAGAGCTGGAAGACAGAACAGTTTCTCTGAATGTGTAGAGATGTAGCTCTGTAGACTTCTCCAAGAATTCAGTCTGCTCAGGGAGGTAAATCCAGAGCAATAGACTTTTATTTTTACCAATTCTGAAGGATGAACATAGGCCACAAGAAGTACATTTTCTGACAGTGGCAGCCTGTGCACAACATGTTGGAAACAGGATGAATAATTACATTAATAAAATGTAATTTCTCATAAATTAGATATTTGTAGACATTTGGATACTCATTTGAGATTATGTGATTGGCAAATTTAATAACACTATTATTACCCAAAAAGGTCAATTATAAAATCTAGACACTGTTTTTGAAGGAATTGTTTTGTTTGTTTTTAGTAAAAAGACATAGTCTTAGAAATTTGTTGGGCAATATGAGAGCTTTGTCAGAGCCATTAGGAAATATTTTTATGACTCTTCACACATGTAAAGTAGATATTGACATAGAACATTGAACTTTAAAATGTTATTTATAATAAAACTCCCCTACGGAGAAGCATATCATAATATACATAAGAATAAACATACTACATTGTAAAAGTGATGCATAATATAGTCTGCCATATATGAGGCCAGTCCATAAAGTATTCAGCCATACATTATGGAAAATGGAGACATTTATTGAAGAAGATACAGGATACAAGAAACATTGTATATAGGACAATGAAACCTCGGTTTCTTTTAAAGTAGATATATTGGGACCTTGCAAAGTTCTCCCAATTGCCATCAGCTGCTCCATTGTATTTTCCTGAATTTCATCGATGGTCTGAAATCTCTTCTCTTTCAAAGGTGATTTTAGTTTTGGGAAAAGTCTAAAGACTCAGGGCACAAAATCTGTGCTGTAGGCAGGCACTAAGTTGCCTGGGTGATTTGATGTTTTGCCAAAAATCTCTGCATGAGACATGATGAATAAGCAGGCGCACTGTTTTGGTAAAGCTGCCAATCCCCAGTTAGTTGCCCATAGCTGTGGCCTTCTGATTCAACCCAATAGTGTCTCCAGAGGAATGTTCAAGCTTAACACAAAATCTGACGCAGATTCATTGTTCTAGTTGCTTAATCATTTTGAATGTTACAGACACACAGTACATGTGTTCACTCAATGGCATCTACCACTCCCACTGACTAGTACCGTGAAGTATCATTGTTCATGCATGCGTATTCCAGTACATTCTCCTTGGCTGCCAGGTTATATTGATGCTGTGTAAACTATTCTCATTACATTAATGATGTCTGGATTTTTTCTTGACAGAATCCATATTATGCAGTAGAGCAGAGATCCCTAACCTTTTTGGCACCAGGGACCAGTTTTGTGGAAGACAATTATTCCATGGACAGGGGAAGGGTGGAGACAGTAGGTGGAGCTCAGGCAGTAATACAAGTGAAGCATTGCTCACTTGCCCCCTCTCACCTTCTGCTGTGTGGCCCAGTTCCTAACAGGCCACAGACTGGTACCAGTCCATGGCCCAGGGGTTGGGGACTCCTGAATCAGAGAACACAGAAAATGATGCCATTTTCCAAATTCATTTGAAAAAAATTTTCAGTTTTCAGTTTATTGAAATCTCTTTAAAATCATGTTCTCTCTTCAGCATAGTTTAACCAGCGAACACTGTGCTACTAGTGGAATGGAAGATGTGATTTGAACACCTACAACACCAAGCTGTATCCTGACTCTTTTCTGGTAACTTTCCAACAGCAGGTAACTTATCACTGGTCAAAAGAGAATGGGGAGGGGCAGTATGGGTGTCTCTAAACAACCTATCAGTACTAGGCAAAACCAATCAAAGAAACCCAATTTTGTACTTCCTTTTAATGTTACAGGTACAACTATGGAATACCACATTGTACCCTAGGAAGACTATCCTAGGGCTATTAAAATGTAATTATGGGGTATTAATTTCAGGGTTAGGGTTCTTCCATGTGGTCATTTTATGAATGATTTTTTTATGTCAATGATGATATTAAGATGGTACTGGATTAATTCTTTTTGCATTTGGGGCAAAAGAAATACTACATACCTCAAATTTTGGAGGAGCCATATAAGACTGTGAAGATCTGGGAAAATTTCTTGGGGGTGAAGTTTGACCTGAAACAACCGAATCTTGAGGTGAAATGTACAGAGTTCCTAGAAAAAGAAGAGATACTTTTAAATGCGAGAAGGTAATATTGCTGGAACAAAGGTGAATATTAATAGAATTGATTGAGTGTTCTTCCTGCTGAGCCACCACAGTCACTGGATTACCACCTGAGGGATTGATGTGAGTTCAGGAAGTATCTAAAAGGATAACATGACATTTGTTGATGTTCATGGCCTACAAATTACCAGTGGTTCACTATAGGTTCCTAGGAGAAGTCTCAAATTCTTAAATCTTGATCCTAACTTATTGAATTTTAAGACCAGCTTAATCCATATAACTAACCAAAAACTTTGGCCAGAAATAACTGCATGTCATTCAGTCTGCAATGGAAAACCACTATCTAAATAACCAAGCTTTTTTTTAAAGAAGAATGCTTTCACAGCAAACATACGGTGAATTTAATAAAGGAGGAAGAGATTGGTAGAGGGTACTAAAATATTAAAGGATGGAGAAAATAAGACAAAAGATGCAAGAATGTGAAAGAGGAGAGAGGGCAAGGTAAATTAAGAAGGTAGATTATATAGAAAGTGGCAACTTTGGGATGTGAAGTACAAGAGGAAGAGTCAAAGATAACTCAGGTTTTGTTCCTGGGTAAAAAAAGAAGGATCAAGAAGATGATGAATTTAATTTTGTATTGAATTTGAAGTATCTATTGGATGGAGATGTCTGATATTTTCTGGCATGCATAGGAAGGAGCTTTTCAGTGATGCCCAGATATATAATAAGGCACATTGAAAACTTAGTCAATGTACATCCTACTCAAGGGGATGTGGGAAATAGGATGTATTGTCTGTGGGGAATCAATAGCACTGGTCCCCGTATGGATCTTCCAGATTTTTGTATTGTAAATTATTGACCCATTATGTGTCAGTAACTTCCCCTACTTATCATTATAAATAGCCACACCAGGGACCCTAACTTTTACACCTTGTAAATTTCAAAAGCCATACTCATCAAGCAATCACTCAAATATTTTTGCTAATTATAACATCTTTAATCATAAACAATCATATACCATATTTTATTTTGTAAGACAACTATAATTTATGAAATCTAGTAAAATAAATAGATTGAAAACTATGATGAAACCATAATATATCCTTAACAAATAACAAAACAATTATATTTTTCATTTTCTTACCTCTGTCATTGCAAATACTTGGTTTTTTATTTATGAATCCATCTTTCTATATGGTACAACATTAAAGAAAAAATATTCATTAGTAACTATACTTTTGAAAGAGATTTTGCCTTCTATTGACCAGATACAGAATTCCCCTGCCCTCCATCCCTTAATTATCTCATGAAAATTGTCTCAGGGACAGTACATCTTATGAACCTTGTAGAATACATTTCCCAGGGATCTCAAATTTAACTATTTTGAAATTGAGTTCATTACGTAGCAATGTCCAAATGTGTTCCTCTTCCAATATTCAATATTTTGTTTAAATCATGGAATCCACTCAATGATTGGTTCTAAAGCTATACAGTAATTCAGTTTGTTTCAGGGCAAGAAAATCCAATCTATTCCAATCTAATCCAATGCTTAATGAACACATTGCTTAGAATCAAAATAAAACTTATCACTCCAGAATCTCCTTTTAGTGTAAAAACCATTTTAGAGTGTCTCTCTGGCCCATTGGACAATGAGTCCTCAAGTGATTGTCTTATTTATCTTTGTATCCTGTGTGATCCAATTTTCTCATTTCCCTTCTCTCTGGCTTAGTTCAGGGCTTGGCCAATAGGATATACTCAATAAATATTACCTAGTATTATCATTGTTATTGCTAAGTATTTGTTTAGATTAGTTTCTGGTAAATTACATAATGAGTGGAACATAAAGTTAACTCAACACTTTAAAAAATCGTGTCTCATGAATAGACCTTGATGTTCCTAACAAATCAGTACCATGCTTGTAGGGAAAGAGGTAACTCATAGAAGTGAAAGTTAATTAGATAAGTTAATAATCACCATATAAAAGTTTGACACATAATTTCATACCTTTTGCTCAGTATCATTATCTTGTATATTTGACTGACAAACAACTGGATTTGTTGTTTTTTTCACAACATTCTTTGAAATATTTAGTGATTGTTGAATAACATTTGTTCTGGGTTCTAAAAGTGAATGAAAGAAAGAAACACTAGTTTTTTTTTAAACAACTTACTGAAGTATGATTGAAATGCAGTAAACTGTGTTTATTTAAATGGAATGCTTTAAAAAAATTACTTTATTGTTGTTTTCATCACATTTAAAATGTATACAACTGTGAAATTATCACTGTAATCAAAATAACATTTCCAATACCCTCAGAAGTGTTCTCATCTACTTGCATAATCCTCCCATTTCTTGACAGCACTGCTCTGTATCACATGAAATTATTTTGAATTTTCTAGAATTTTATATGGATGAAATCAGATAGTATTGTACTCTTTTGTTTTTGCCTGCTTTTTTCACTCAACATAATGTCTCATGTGTTAATAATTTTTTTCTGAGATTTTCAGTGTATGAATACATCACAATTTTTATATACTCCCTATTGTTTGGATTATTTACAATTTTGGCCTCTTGCAACTAAAACTTTATGTCTTTCATGAATAAGTCTCTGTGTGGACATTTTTTTTTTTTTCATTTCTATTGGGTAAATACCCAGTAGTAGAATGATTGGGTCATATGGTAGGTATGTGTTTAACTTAAAAAATGCCACGCTTTTTTCCAAAGTGGGTTTACCATTTTACATAGCACGCACCAGTGCATCAGCATTTTCATTCTTTCATATCTTGTCAATACTTAGTAGGCATAAGAAAGAAATTGGCAAAGATCAACATGAAAATCAAAAAAATAAAAAAGCAAGAAAAATAAAACAAAACTGACAGCTGACTCTGAAAAGTTCATAAAGGGATAGCCAGATTGGTCAGAAAAAAATACACAAATTTCTAGTGACAAGAAAATTGGAGACAGCAGCACAACAGAGTTTGCAGAAAAGGCTAAACATAATAGTAAAGGAAAACTATGAAAAATGTCTGACAATAAATTTTTTCTCTTTATTTATTTATTTTATTGTTGTTTAAGTACAGTTGTCTGCATTTTCCCTCCACCACTCCCCCACACCCCACAATAATTTTTAAAATTTATATGCAAGGGGCAAATACCTAGAACAAAATAAACTACAAAATTTCATTCATGAATAAATAATATAAAGAATCTCATATATATTAAAGAAATTAAATATGTTGTTAACAACATTCCACAAAGAAAACTCCAGGCTCAAATGACTTCACTTCTGAATTACACCAAATATCTAAGAAGAAATTACACTAATTCTACACAAACTCCTCTGAAAAATGAAAGAGCAGTGAATGCTTATTCTGAATTGTATTTTGGAACCAGGATCACTGTGATAGCAAAATCATTACAAGATATTATAGGAAAAGAAAACCTCAGCCAATGTTCCCCATGAGCAAAAAAAAAAAAAAAAAATAACAACCTGGAATAATAATATATAATAAAGATAATGCCTAATAAATAAGTGAAGGTTATCCCAAGGATGCCAGGTTGGTTTAACATTAAAAAATAGGTCAAAGTAATTCACCACATTAAGTGAAAAGAAGAGAAAATTTAGATATTATGTCAAAGATACATAAATATGATAAAGTTCAACACTCATTCATGACAAAACTTTTAAATGAACTAGAAATATGAGGTCATGTCCTTTCTCTGAAAAGATTTCTTTAAGAGACTAGAACTAATATTTTAACTTATATCTATCTCTTCCTTTAAGTTTTAGAACAAGATTAAGATATACACAATCACCATTTTTTTAACACCATCTTGGAGGTCCTGTCTAGGAAGGGAAAGAAATGAAACCTGAATCCAAATAAAATTCCAGCAGACTATGTTGTAGATATTGAAAAACTTGTTTTAAAATTTCCATGGAAATGCAAAGGCCCTAGCAAAGTAAGTTAATCATGAGCAATAACAAGTGTTGGAGAACTCAAACTGCCAAATACAAGATTTATTATAAAACTACAGTAATTAAGAGTATAATGAATAGAAGAGAAGAGAATGTTCATAAGTAGGACCATCTATACATGGTCGCTTTGTCTTTTCAAAGGTACCAATAACAATCATGCTGAAGCAACTGAATGTGTACAAGATACACTGGACGATCCTGTCTTCCGGCGAGCAAAGAAGCTACCCCAAATCTCTAAGCTTGTGCTGCAGGTGACTCAAAGAGTAGTAGTGAGGGGGCTCCCACCGGCCAGAGCTGTCACAGTATCTGCAGCAGTGAACACGATAACAATGATGTGCTGAAGCACATCAAATTTATTTAAATTTATTTAAATGTTGGAGGATGCTACCAAACCATTTTTTATATTATAAACTGATAAATGATGGTAAAATATTAAGCATCAGTCTGCTTTTCCTAGGTGTCCTATGCCACACTGTAACCAAACAGTAGTTGAAGTTTCCTTTTATAGAAATATTCCAGGCTATCTACAAAGAAGGAATGATAGAATTTAAAATATACCAGTTTTGCAGCCACTAATTAAATATTAGATACAAGTTTTGAATATAAATGACTGCTAACATCACAGAGAGAAAGACAATGAGATATTATATTCCTCCTGAAGGAAAGACACACCAACATCTATGAATCAGTTTTACTCAAAAATTGAACCGGAGAGTACATTGATCTAACCAATATTTTATAAGAACAGAAGAAATAACACACATAACTATACCATATAGATGCAATCAGCAAAGCCCAGTCTATGAGGATCACAACAGGATGAGCAATTCAGTTTATTCAACAAATACACTGTAGTTTGTAAAAAGAGGGAGGGAGAAAGATAAAGGGATACACAGAACAACCAATTGCAGTGCGTGCCAATGTAGATTCAAACTAACATCAAACAATTTTAATAAAATTCATGATATTAGAAAGTTAGCGGTTAAATATTCAATCATGTTAGGGAATTATTAATTTGTGCCATGTGAAAATGGTACTGCGGTTATGTATTAAAACATAATTCTTATCTTTCACATACATACTGACATATTGATGGATGAAATGCTATTCTGCGTGGGATATGCTTTAAAACAGTATGACAGCAGGAAGAGATTGAGTGGGTAGACAAGACACAATTTTCCATGAGCTATTGTTAAGTGAAGTGATAGGCATATGAGGGTTCTATTGGGGTTTTTAAATGTTTGAAATGCTCAATTAAAAAAGCTAAAGAAAAGTCATTGACAAAACTGTAAGAATATTTGCCATATAAATAAGACAAAAGAGTAATACTTTTGCCATCAAAGAGAACTCATACAAATTAACCTCAAATAAAAAGTAACAAAATATACAAACCAAGAAGGAAAAAATGCAAAGTTATATTACATTGAATTAAGAGCTTCTGCATGTCAAAAAGACAAAAAGAATAGAAATAAACCATAATTTGGAATAACTTTCCTATGTCATATCTATGTATATAATAATGAGTACCTAATAGGACTAAAAAAATCTTTCAACTCCATAAGAAAACCAATCCAGTAGGCAAATGGGCAAGATATTTGAAAAGAGGAAACATGACTCAGAAATCCTATACCTAGGTATATAAGCCCTAGAGAATCTCTTGTCCATGTGTACCAGGAGTTTTATGTATAAAAGAATGTTCAGTGCAAGATTGTTCAAATAACAGAGAATTCTATCAACAAAAACCCCCAGATGTATAAATTGTGGTATATTCACGTAATGGGATAAAATTAGTAAGGAAATAAAGTGTCAGGCAGCACATAGATAAAACTTCTGGAACATAAAACTGAATGTAAAAAGCAAGTCACAACAGCATTATAGGTTATATTAAAATATCTTAATAATGGTATGTATACATATGTCTATATGTAGTTTAAGGGCACACATTCATGTAGTAAATATATTTTAAAATGATGGTTATGATAATCACCATATTTGGATAGTACCATATTTTGCATGTATAATATGCACTTTTTTGCCTAGATTTTTGAGGGAAAAATAAGGATGCATATTATGCATGGGTAGCACTAATTCCATATCTCATTGAAATAAAGAAAAAACTGGAAGGTACCAGAGGAAGGGGGATAACAGAGGAGAGAAGGGGAAGGATCATCAAGGAACATGTATGAAGGACACATGGACAAAGCCAAAAGGGAATAGGATAGAGAGTGGGAGGTGGTGGTGGGGAAATGGAGACAACTGTACTTGACCAATGGTAAAAAAAGGAAAAAAATATTTTTAATACTTTTATTTATACTTATGCATTAAAAGTGTAACTCTAGAAAGCAATAAAATATCCATATGCAAAATAATATCCAGGAATATGGCAGTTGGTCTTTTTCTAAATATGAATAGATTAAAAATTGAATTAAAATATTAAAACAAAATATTTGTCCCTGAAAGTTTGGGCCAAAAACATGGGTGCACAATGTACATGGGAGCAAATTATACATGGCAAAATATGGTAGTTCTCTTTGTCAGGAAAAAGGTTTGCTTAATGGAAATTTGGCAAAAGATAAAAACAATTAAAAGAAACTGAGTGAAGGCTAAAGGGTGGGGGAGGGAACAAGAAAAATCTACACAAAGATACAGCATAATTAAACTGCTGAAAACTACCCCCACCAAAAAATCCTAAGAACCATAGAAAAATGTCACATTAATTGTAGAGGATTAACATATTCAACTACTGTAATTATTTCATTAGAACCATGGTAACCACAATGAAGTGAAATAACATTTTTTTAAGATCTGGATAAATAAAAAAATGAAATACCTGTCAATTTATAATCTATATCAAGTAAAAACAGTTTCGGGAATGAAAGTAAAATAAAGACATTCTTAGATGAAGAAAAACTAAGATAATTCAGTGCCAGGAAATCTATTCTAAAAGAGAGGTTAAGGGAAGCTCTACAGACAGGAAAAAACCGGATAGAAAGAAACCAGAGGGGTGTGGGGAGAGGGATGATGGGGCAAAGAAGGGGAAGCTTTGTCAAGGAATGTGTGTAGAGGACCCATGGACAACGACAAGAGTGAGGGAAGGAATGGATGTTGGAGGTGGGGGTGGGTGGGGTGGGGACAAGTAATGGGGGGAAATGGGGACAACTGTAATTGAACAATGATAAAAAATAAAAATAAAAAACCCTGAGATATCAGGAATTAAAGGGAAACCAATATGAAAACTATTTAAGTACTTACAGTAGACTATGCTTCCTTCCCCTATTTAGTGATATAAAACCAAATGTATTACATCGTCTAAATGGATATTTGGTATATGTAGATATAATACATAAGAACTATAACAAAGGTGAGAAAGATAAAGAGACCTATGTAGTGCCGAGATTTTCACATTCCACTTAGAGAGATAAAATATTTACTAATAATTGATTGTAAAAAGCTAAACACCTTATTATCTGGAACAATAACTAAAAATTCTGTACAAAAATATACAGTAACAACAATAGCCATAGACAATTGTATACCAAATTTTAAAAATACCATGTACAACAGCATCAAAAATTGAAATACCTATATATAAGTACAGTACAACTTACGCAACATCTTTATGCTGAAAACTGTAAAGCATGTATTAAGGAAATCAAGGACAGCCTAAACAAATAGAGATACTACCTTTATGGATTAGAAGACCCTATATAGTAAATATATTTTCTCCTCAAATTGACATGTAGGTTCATTTAATATACTTCATTAAAAAAATCCCAGCATAACTTTTGTAAACAGGCTGATTATAAAATGTATATGGAAAAAACAAATGAGTTAAACTAGCTATAAAATTTTTGAAAAAGAAAAAGTACAAGTGGAATTATACCTCATTTAAAGACAATAAAGAGCTGCAAAACTGAGACAGTACAGTATTCGTAAGGGATAATCAATGGAACCAAAAATGAAAAGGCAAATCACAGAGAGAAAATACAAATCACATATCTGAAAAAGGCTTATATTTAGAATACATAAATAACTCCCAAAACTCAACAGTAAGAAAACTACCTAACTAAAAATGAGCAAAAAGTTTCAACGGATACTTTACCAAGCAGAATTTACAAAAGGCAAAAGGTCCATGAATAGTCAGCATGATATGCATCCGAAATGCAAATGAAAACTACAATGAGACACCACTACATCTACTAGAATGGCTAAAATAAACGTTACTGATAATACCAATGGTTGCATGGATGGGTAGCAAATGGATCCCTCTTGTATTAGTGATGGGAATGCAAAATGTTACAGCACTCTAGAAAACTGGGGCAGTTATTTATAAACGCTAACATACACTTACCATATGACCCAGTACTTGTTCATGCAAAATGCTGAATACAAATACTGCTAACCTTTCTATTCATAATCACTAAAACCTGGAGACAATCCAAATGTTCTTTGATTGGTGACTATATAAACAATCTCTGGTGCATACATATAATGGAATACCACTCAACAATAAAAAGGAGTGAACTATGACATATGCAATAGCTTGAATGAATTTCAAAGGCATTATGTTGAGTGTAAGAAGTCATTATCAAAAGCCCAAATACCTTGACATCCCATTTATAAGACATTCTCCAAAGTGGGAAAATACTATGGTAATGTAGAACATATAGTGGTTGTTTGGGGTTATTTTGGGAGGGAGAAAGGTATGACAGCAAAAGGGAATTTTTAGAATGTTGGAACTGTTCTTATGTGATTGTGGTAAAGGCCACACAAATCCATACATATGTTAAAATTCATGAAATCATACCAAGAATTCTATTTTGTTTTAGGGTATTTAAAAGCAAAATACTTCAGAATCTTTCTTTGAGAATGAAAAAGTGCAGAGACAAGATCTGAAGCAGACACTATACAGAATCCAGAGCTCTTAACTCTGCTGGAAGAGTTGCCAGCCCCAAGGGTGTGAGAGCAGTGACTCTGTATAGGGTCTGTAGTCGTGGTTTGATGATAAAACTGAAACTGAGAAGGTTTGATATTGGTGAATGGGAAATACAGATACTTCTAATAATATGTAAGTTGTGATGTTACTTCTGTACATTTCTAAAATTCACAAAATGGAATGGTTCACATGCCATTCTTCTTCGAGTGGAGAGTAGGCAGCTAAGTTCCCCTCCCTTCCTGATATGTATCAATATAGTTTCAGAATTCATCCTTTGATAGATATGGCTCCCACGTACACTTAAATCTACAGGCCTGATCCCTGGACAGTTGTCACAGTTAGACAGGTAACCTGGTGAGTTTGAAAATGATACTTTCCATCTAGCATCTTTTCCTTCAATATCACTGGGATTTGTTGATATCAGTAAGACCAGTCTGGGCTGCATTAAACACTAGAGTTTAGAAGATCATCCTATGTGATATAACTGGTTTAGAGATCGACAATTTAGTTTTATTGTCTACATTTTAGTAGATGTGGAGCTGGTGTTGTCATAATTGTGCGTATTGTAAGAATGCTTCAATGTATTGTACAAACATCTGTGGAATTTAAAAATGGGATCCAAAAAGCTTAGAGAGGAATTGACTCAACCTCAGTGGTTCTGAGCGTGAAATACAGCTTCAGCTAAGGCTACCTTGTCTCTTCTCAGGTCCCTGAACCTTGATGAGACTGACTAATCAAACTAGGTACTTGGAGGGGAGGATTTTGGACTTTTTCCCCTTTAGATATTAACTAATAAGAATAAAAAGATTTAACTTTTATACTTTAATTTTCCCTGGAAATTTAACAGTGGGAGGAGATTAATACTGCTTAATTTTTTGAAAAATCTTATACTTTTGAGAATGTAATATTTGGGGGATTTTCATGCTGTCATTTGGGTTCCAATGAGCTCTAGTAGACAAAGTGAAGTAACAGTACAGATAAATAATTAAGAGATACTTTAATAGGGTTCGCGGTGGCCTTGCAGTTAACATACTTTATTTATGACTCACTTCAGAGTTTTCTAAAATGATTTTGAGCATTATAAAAATTATTTTGCAAATTCTTAGTTTTCATGTACTGTTCATTTAATAGTAATAGACCCTTCATTTAATTTTTCTAAAATGATAATGTAATGTTAAGTTCAAAACACTAAATTAATAACTAGAAGTCAACTTCTAAAAGCAATATAGGTTGTATCATTGTTGGCAAAAATCACTCTAAAATAGTCATTTGAGGGTTTCTCTGCCTTTAAGCAAAAGAGGTCCTCAAAACACAGTCTTTTCCCAAGTCACTATGTAGTATTTCTTATCACACAAGTCAATTATCATAAGCACCTTTGTTTGCTCTCTGGTCGGCGCCAACAGGATAAATTGTCTTTATATCATCATTCATCTTCTTCTTCTTCTTTGGAAAATAAGCTTAAAGAAATGTAATAAAACGTTTATGTTTAATAATGGTGATGACAGAATTACCCAAAATAGACTATCTCTTCGTGCCCTAGAGTCATTCAGCCATATGCTAATCTATATGTGGGACTGTGTGGAGGTATTGTAGCAAATAGAGAGATGTGAAATATGAAGAAAGACATAACTCTTGAAATATTATCCATTCAAGTTAAATTATATGCTTGGAGGGACAGATTTTTCTTCTGGCAGAGAGGAAAAACTACATACCACTAAAAATGGTGTAACTATAAAATGTAATTTCTGTTGTGTGGGGATGCATACCAATGTAGCCACTGGCCAGAGACCCAGCAGCCCACAGTCACTGTTGCAGTTGTTAGATGTGCCTCATAGCTTGGCATAAACAACCACATACATATCCCTTCTTCATGATAGAGGCGATTATAATTCCTGTCCCTGACCATTTATGAGGGCAAAAGATCTTCACAACATGCGTGCTCAGTGCGTTTATATTTGAGATGTGAAATGTGAGGGCCATCTGTCTTCCCAACGGAGCAGATCCAATTGATAGGCCCTTCCTCTCCCATTCTCTTTGTACAACCCTGGAAGCTGCCTACTTTGCAGAAGATGACGTCACTGTAGAGGTATCATTTAATTTCACTTATGAAACAAATATTCTTATCCTCTGTCACCTGGATAATACAAATTAAGTTTATATTTTATTTCTTCAAAAGAGGGGGTTTTGAGGTAACAAATGTCTAAAATGTCTACTTGAAACTCTCTTCTTATTAAATAAAACAGTTAACAGTTGAAGAGTAAGGAATGTATATAGTTATTAAAGTGATTTCTTTTCTCAAGCAATACACTGCTGTCATCATCTCAAAGAGCTGAATGGATTGAATTAACTCATTTGGCAAACATATATTTAGTCTTTACATACATACATACATGCATGCATACATACAGTACTAGATACTCTGTCAAATACAAGGATTGTGATATCGTGGTTGATTGAGACAGAAGTATGTAATAAGTGTATCAAGAATGACATAAAGTACTATAGGGATTCAAAGGAGAGGGTTGTTCCAATTAGGGTTATTAAGAAAGACTTTATGGAGTTTTATTTACAGTGGAACTTAAAGAATTATAGGATTTGGATAGATGGTTGGTGAGCATGCCATCCCAGTCTGAAAAAATTGGAAAAGAGAGGCACAGAAAATGTGAAAGGTGATTTATGCTTTAGGAATGGTCAGCAGTCTCATTTGACTGGACAGTTAAATAAACTGAGTGTTTACTATGGGCTAGAACTTTTAAACCCTTTATAGGAATTATTTAGGACTATTATCTTTTTTTTAAATCATGAAATGGTGGCATATAGAGCTTAAGCTATTGTCCAAGCTATTTACATGGTTAGAGAATGGTAAAGCAGGACTTGGACTTCAGCAGTTTGTCTCAAGAGTCTGCATATGCAATGCTTAGATCACAGCTGTTTTCTTCAAGGAATATGTGAAATGAAGTAAAAACAAGGTTAGATTTTGTCTGGATGCTAGATGATGAGGAATGACTGCCTAAGAAGTCTGCGCTTCATTTAAGAGGTAATAGGGATCTTCATGTTCTGGGACCAGGAGAAGAAATGATCAGAATAGAGTTTTAAGTATAATTAGGTAGCAGTTGAAAAAGAATGGATTTGAAGTAGGTTAAATTAAGAGCCAGTGCAGACTAGTAGTAATCTACAGGAGTGGCACGGGTAGGCACTCACCTAAAAACAGGTTAATGGGACAGAGATGGGACTGACGGATGCTGTGATGACTACCTCATGGAAGATGAGCATGTTTCTCCTGATACTATGTACTCACAAATAATTAAAACATGTCTACATCTTTCCACTCTGGCCATGAAAGTTTAATTAATACCATTACATAAATTCATTTTATAAATTCCCCTATACTCTTATCATGATATAATTAAAAAGCAGCTGGGACAGTTTGGGCATAAAAAAGTCAATACTCCTCCTTTAAACTTTGTTCATTTTCTTCCTTTTGCCTTCCATTCTTCCTCGCTTCCCTTCTTTCTTTAACATCTCCCTTGCTCCTTCCCTTTGGTTTTCCCTGGTGCTGTCTACTATTCTTTCTGGCTGGCAACATAGCAGAAAACTATGCTGGTATATAATACTCATATCTTACACACAGCCTTTTCCAGTTTTAGTGGCAAAAAATACATTATTTAAAGTATAGAGAAATTGGTTAGAACTATAGTATAGGTATGTTTGCTCACTGAACCACTTGGTAGGATTAGTTTAGTTTGTTTCAATTTTTACACATGCATCTACTTTTCAACTTGAACTGCAATAGGAAAATGCCTAGAATTGTGCCTGGTACAAAGCAAATAGAGTGAGAATAAGTAAACAAAGTTTTACAAAATAATTTTTAGATAAGTACATAGAAAATACTTTCTACAGAGCCACATCAGCTTCAATGTTCTTACATTCACAATGTGTTCCATCCTGTACTCTGTAGTCATATGTACTTTTTTCTGTCTCTTCTCTTTTGAAGCCATTTTCTTGCATTCTTTGTATATGATAAGCCATTTTTTTCTCTAAAAGGGCTTGTTTCTAAAACATCACAGAAAATATATTGGTTAACATCAACTTGCTACTTAGAAATGCAAAACAAATACTTATGATATAACAGTACATTGGAAATCAACAGTTTGTTCCTGTCTTGTGACTTGTAAGGTCACTCTGAGTACAAATATGAGAGGACACTAAAGGGTGAATTTCATTTGTGGCCAAACATGGTGAATATACACATCTAACAAAAAGATGCAGTTTACTTCACTGTATATATTCAGGGGAGTAGTCTAGTTTCAGATAAGAAAGGATGGCCTCTTAGTCCATAGTTATCCTGGGAATTTAAGGAAATTTCTAAATCGTCTATAATTGGAGGATTACTGAGTGATCACGAGACACTCAGGCCTACCATTGGTAAACATAATATAATACATGACATGTGACTTCCTTTTGTGACTCTCTGGACTAATATCCATCCTGGATGTACTAGAAAGGATATAATTGCACGGAGCAAGAATCTCCAAACTCCTCAGATGGTTCCCTAGTATATTCAGCAAGAAAATGGATCAGTACATGTAGGCCACGAAAAGGACCATCCTAAAGGATCAGAGAGAACAGTGCTCCTCAACCTATCTATCATGTCTATTCTCACCAGCCACTCTGGAAAAATTGCATTCACAGTGCATTGGGTAGAGTATTAAAAGGAGTATCATCTCAGTAGTGGGGAGTTACTAGTCTCAAATAAAGCATGGTTTTGGTTCCAAATAACAAATTTTAAAAGGCAAGACCTATATCAATCAAACTCTTTTTTAAATAAATCTATATAGATTTAGATAGATATCTATCCATATCCAAGGAAAACAGTAAAAATACTTATTGGGATATAAAAAATACTGAGCACCTAAAAAGTAAAATTCATGATACCTGGCATCCAATCAAAGACTCCTAAGCATATAAAGAGGCAAGGAAATATGACCTTTAATATGAGTAAATGAGTCAATCAAAATTGACCCAGAAATGACACAAATGCTAGAATTAAAGATAAGAAAATTAACATAGATAGCATAACTACATTTCACATATTTACAAGGTAAAAAAGAGACATGAAAGATGTAAAAAGGACCTAAATCAATTTTTAAAATGTGAGATAGTAATGCAATGGATGTAGTAACAACACAGTAGACAGTTCAAGAGAAGAGATTAATTAATGTTTATAGAGAAATAGAAACCACCCAAAAAGAGAAGATTAGGAGAAAAAATTGCAAAACAAAGACAGTATCAGTGAGATGTGGGACAACATCAAGCTGCCTAATATGTCTGTAGAGAAGAGAGATGGGCAAAAAAATGTTTGAGAATAATGTTTACTATCACTGATTCTATAAGACATTATACTGGAGGTTCTAGTTCATGCAATCAGGCAAGTAAAGAGACAGAAAAGAGAATTTAAAGAGAAGAATAAAGCTACCTTTATTTATAGACAATATGATGTAACCCACTCCACCATTCTCTTGACATTGTGTCTCTAAGTGCTGACTCTGACTAATATGGAGCATATAAATAAACAGCATGTTTGTGTAAGAATCCTAAGGACTAACTTCAAAAGATATAGGCTCAGAACTTCAGTCACCCCAGGTCTGGGGATTTGTTAGCTCTCAACTGTGGATCTAGGATGACATGAATCCAGGGTGACAAACCAGGATGATGCACACTGGACCATCACTTGCCTTATCAGAATGGATTGTGCTTGTCTGCTCATAGAGAACTCTCTCTTGCTCTTGTTCTCTGTTCTGTTTCCCCTCTCCCTCATATAAAGACCTCTGCCAGCAATGGATTGTGGAGATGGACTTTGAGACAATAGTCCCCCATCTTCCCAGAGAAATGAGCTTTGAGACAAGAATCTCTCATTTTCCAGGAAGCTGGCATCTGAATAAACTACTTGCCTTTACATCAGCACCTGCCTCTCAAATACTAGCTTTTGAAGCAGCAGGCAGTGGGACCTGCATTCATTTATAGTACTACTTACTTAAAGAATTACTACAGATATGACAATCAGGACAGTAAGTCAGACAAATTAGAGCAAAATAAAAGAGTTCAAAAATAGACTGATACAACTTATTTTTGGTAAAGATGCAAATACAAAAATCATTTAAAGACTTATGTAATTAATTTGAGCTCATTTGGAGTAAAATGTATATAATGTCAAATCTGAAAGAAAAATATATAAAAATCTGCTGAAACACACACAAATGAATTAAAACCTCTTGTATTAAAACATGATTTTAAAAAGACAATTTAGAATAACTCCATTAGAAATATCAATATTTAAATAGCTTATCAATACTTCAAATAGCTTAGCCATTAACACAGCTTAAATAGCCTGTGGTGTTACCAGGCCTGTCACCAGTGGTCACGTGTAATCGGTACTCCTGGTGCCAAAATGTATCCACTGCACCAGTTGCCACTACATTTAGTGAGGGCCCATTGAATAGGAATTAGCATTAGGAAAAAATTAAGGGGCAACCTGGAGCATTCTGTTGCTCTTTCAAAACAAAGATACTTTTGGAGAGGTCTGAAGGCAAAATAAAAATAAAAACAAAAACAAAAACACAACACAACGAAACAAACAAACAAATCCCCTACCAACTTGGAGAGAAATCTCTCTCAAAAAAAGTGGTGAAAATTTCAATATTAGAAAATAATGATTTGTCCTGCCTGGTGTCACTCAGTGGATTGAGTGCCAGCCTGTGAACCAAAGAGTCACGGGTTCAATTCCTAGTCAGGGCATGTGCCTGGGTTGCGGGCCAGGTCCCCAGGAGGGGATGCGCGAGAGGTGAACGCACATTGATGTTTCTCTTCCTCTCTTTCTTCCTCCCTTCTCTTCTCTAAAAATAAATAAATAAATCTTTTTCAAAAAGCTCCTTGCTTAAAAAAATAATAATTAAAATAAGTTGGAATAAAGTGAACTTGCCATATGAGCAGTGAGTTCCTGATAATACCAAAAGGTGCATGTGACAAAAGTCGATTAAGAGATTATCATATCACACATATTTGAATTTCCAATATTAAAAAAGTTGTAACATAGCAGTATATATCAATATAACCAAATTATATAAATCTTACAGTTATCTCTAGGTTTGTCAAAAATAAACTACCTAAGCAAGTTATTTACACTATTTTAATTGATATGTTGTCAATTGATATTTAATTAAATGAAAAAGCAATCTATAAAAAAGCCCATAAGGTATAACATGAATTTATTTATTTTTGGACTACATAAACATTTGTAGAAATACTATGCAAGTGTGTGTGTGTGCAGATGTGTATACCGATAAGCTCATGTGGTGGTGCTGAGATTACAAATGATTTCTCTCTATATAGACAGATTTAGACTCTAAATAATAAAATATTATGCATTATTTAAAATTAAAAGCACTGACTCTAAAAATTGATGGGTTAAAACTGAGAACTCTTTCCAAGCCATTCTGATTCTAAGAAAAAATTAATTATGTCATTTTTTTCTACAAGAATTATAAGTATAGTTTATGATTTAAGATAAAGTCAAAGGTAGCAATATCTAATAATAGGGCAGTTCTTTTTATATTATAGTCAGAACATAACATGGACCAAATATAGTAAAATTTTCATAACTTTCAGTTTTGTATAGTACATATCATTTGGGGGAATTGATCCATTGCCATCTTATATTGTGTACTTTCAAAAATCAAAACTAGCAAAAGCTTCTCCTCTATCAGCCCAAATTGGAGGTTAAAGTTAAATCTACCTTCTTGTCACTCTCTTCTCTGCTTCTACGCCGTTGCTCCTCTATCCTAGCTTCTCTTTTAACGTCTTCTCCAATCTTACTCAGAAGTAACATCTCTTTTGCCTTCCATTCCTAGAGAACACAATGTTACTGTACTTAGGGTTTCGAGTAAACCTTTGTATTTTGCCCACCACCAACAAGCAAATTAGAACAAGTCACCAGCCTGACAGAAATCAGGTCAACTACAATGAACATCATACATTGGCTTTTGAATAGGCTTTCCTTACTGCATTTCTATTAGGAATTCAGGCATGGTTATTGTTGGCTATTTTTATGAAAGCTAAATTTTAAGAAGTATCCTCTTCACATCAGGGGCTATAAGGGAGTTAAATGGTGTCTAGCAATGTTCACAGTCATCTCTTTAAAAGCCAGTATTGACTCACATATATAGTTTGTGGCATCAGCCTCATTATTTTATGTAACAACTTGTGTACTATAGCTGTGAAGAAAGATTAATGAGGATAAGTTATTTAGATCTTAAGTGACTTTAAGAAGTATGAGAGACAGCTAAAATTATTTACAAGTAAAATAGTGCACACATTTTTTCTCTTAAATTTTAAATGTACCTCCTCACCTCTTCAATTTTCCTGCGAAGACTAAGTTTTCTTCTCGTGTGTTCCCGCTGCCGTCGCTCCTCTCTGTCCATCTGGAGGAGGCGCTGCTCCTCTGCGGCGCGCTCACGTTGTTCTAGCTCCCTGCTTATCATATCCAAATATCTAAATGAAGGTGCAAATGCAAGTAAAGGTGAACTGGGGGGCTCCCCCTGCAGTGACATCAGCAGCTTTGATATGCCCAAACCACTTTCTTGCTCGCTTTTTAGCTCTTGAACTACAGGAATTTTATAGTTTTCTATCATTTCTGTTCATGGACTTGTAAACTAGCTCTCATCATATTTTGTTATACAGATCTCCCTACCATATAAGTATCTGTTCTTATGGCCAATACAATGTTAAAATATGGTGCAGAGTTATTAAAAATGTGCGCAGTAATTATTCATAACTCATTGGGTTTATGGATATAAGCCAGCAATGAAGTTTTAAACAACTGAAAAATGGACTTCTCATCTAGAAAAAAAAAAAAAAACAGATTTAACTTTCCTAAGAAAAATATGTATCCCAGGTACCCTGTGATTTACAAAGCCTTGAACAAATCTTCTATCTACAGTCTGGGTCTCTGGTACATCACCATGCATCATGCAACTACCACAAAATGAAATCATGGAATATAAAAGTCAGGTGTGAAACCCAATCCCTCACTTTAATGAAGGAGGAAAGAGGAAGAGGAAAAAGAACTATAATATCCCTTCACCTCCTAAGACATGAACTTCACCACAGAACAGTAATAACTGAACATGAGTAGGTGATACCTGAAAAGCTTACGCATTTTCTTTCAGGGACAGGGCATGTTTATATTGGTATTAGAAACGGTTTTATCAAACTTCCATTTTTGACTTTGTACTAAATTCCTCAAATTTAATGCTGTCAGCTTTTAAAAATGAATCATAGAAGCTATTGCTAGAGGCTTGTGCTGAAAGATACTTTTCCTCCATTTCCAACTAGGAAGGATTGCATGTTACTTCAGGGACTCTCAAGAAACCCAGTCACCTCTCCTGGAAATTGCTCTTCCTTCCATTGCTGTCAGAGCTCCCAATCTCGGTGCCCCTTGGTCTCCCTTCCTGTCCTACTGAGGGCAATGCTGGAGTTAAACAGTGTCTAGTTCTTAAAAAAATTCCTAACTCCGACTCTTTCTAGTATTTTTCCAACTTATTTGAGTTCACAGTGTATACATAAAATATACAATAACTTCAATCTTACCTGTGTCTTATTAATCGCTCCTGGTCCTTAAAAGATTGGGTGTCTTCTTGTAACAACCAGTTTTGGAACTGTGCAACGTCAGAATGTGCAGGTATTTGATTGTTGTTTTCGAGTTTTTTAAGTTGTCTTGCAAGCATTTTCTATTCAAAAAAGTATGTGTCATATATATACATATATCTTTATGTGTGCATATAATATTTTTTAATTTACCAGAAATAAAGCTGCCCTTTGTTATGTCTTGTTATATTTAATGTTTAGTAAAATTCTTGTACATTCTAAATAGTTAATTCTGTTTAACTGCATTGAAATTTATTTTGAATCCATTACAGACATGGGTAACTGAACCAAAGTGAAGATTTCTCTCTCTGAAAATGAAAGATAAATATCTTATCATACATTTCCATTCACTCTGAAAAAATTAAATGAAAATATGAAAGAAGGACAGAAGAAACTCTAGACACAGAGAAGAAGACAGGGAAAAATATAGAACACTTAAAGGGATAGGTAAATCATTCTCATTTCTATACTACTCTTTCAACCTTAGAACATAAATTTGTAAAAGAACACATATACCTTTCTAATTTTTAAAAGCTTTTATTTATTTACTTTTTGAGAAAGGGAAGGGAGGGAGGGAAGGAGAGAATCATCAATGTGAGAGAGAAATATTGATCAGTGGCCTCTCATACCCACACCCCCAACTGGGGGCCTGGCCCACAACACAGGCATGTGCCCTGACTGGGAATTGAACCAGAAACCTTTTGGCTTACAGGCCAGTGTTCAATCCACTGAGCTACACCAGTCAGGGCTATACCTTTCTAATTTTTATTCAACCCGCTTGAACGTAAAACTGAATTTGCTCTTGGACGTGTGTGTGCACACACATATGATCACACTCATTAATTCTGAGTTAAAAATTGAAAGGAAATCACTATTTATACCCACCTACTCTATACTCAATCATTCTTCTTTATCTTCATAATATTTTACTGGGTTACACAGGTGTGGGTACAAACACACAATGTACATGTTCTTTGAGTCACTCATAGGATGTTATAACTATTCACACCGATGCTTTCTTGTTACTCAAGTTGTTTTGGGTTCCAGTTTAAAAATCTTGTGACCACAATAGACTCTTCCTATTGGCCCCGGCTCAGACAGAATGAACACATTAGAGTAACAATTTAATTACTAAATTATGCCAACTACCACTGGTATATTGATAGATGACCTAGTCCCTTTCCTTTGCTTGGCTTAATATAGCAACCTCAAATTAATATCTATTCCTGCTCTAAATTTTCATTAGCAATGAAATATTTAATTAGTTTGTCAAATTAAAGGTAAAAATATCATAAGAAAATACTTTTTATACAAATAAACTTTTCTTCTAAACCCTATGTTAAAATCCAAAGTTAAGTATTTAACTTACTTGTTCTCTTATATAGTTTCTTTCAAAGTCTATTTTTAAACTGGTAAGATATTGCCTGTATTTATTCAATTCCCTCAAGTTACATACAATCTAAAACAAAACAAAACAATAATAGAAAGTATAAACACAAACATTTAAAAATCATAGCAATCACTTTAAAGAGAAAATACAGTAATAATATACAATTTGATAACATTTTAGTAATAGATTTCTAACAATTTTGTGAGTAGTATCTCTCTACAATTGTTAAACAACAGGAAATTTCATTCTACATCTCATTACTTTATTAATATGATTTATAAATTCAGTATATACAATTGGAGTTATTAGATGAAATATCAATCTAATAATAATATTCAACACAAATTGGACCATACAACTTTCTTATGTTCTATGAGGATTCTTTCAGGCTAGTTTTGCTGTGTTTTTATTTTGTCTCAACTTTTTAAAAAGTTCAATAGAATATAATCCTTGACAAGCACATAGTATCATTGGTCACAGAGAGAGAACTATGATACCAATGGGAAATCGTCTTTACCTCCTCAAATTATCTGGTAATCATCTTTTGATATTACAAATAACAAAGGTGGAAGAAGTAGTATCATTTAGAAACAACTCTTATCTGACTTCTCTTGACCTAAAATACTAAGTAATTTATAGAATTTCCCATATGTATCCCTCAGGGCCAAGTTACAGGTGAAACCCACCCCCATCCCTGTGAGGTATAGAAGCAAGCTTATATCAAGTCTTGGAAGACTTCAGTAATTAAAAGGAAGTAATCTTCAACCCACTTTGTTATTGCTGGTGATGTAACCACCTTTCTTCAATCTCCTCAGAATATCTTTGCGTGTGTGGTATGCTTTTAAATGTGGATCATGAAGACTTTTATATTGGTTTCCCAAAAGTCGACAATAAGGATCACTCAGGTTAAAATCATAAGAAGGTCGAAAAAGCTGCAAACGTAGATTTAAAAATATAACAAATGTAAAATTAATAAATTTTACCTTTAAATATCAATCTATTAAAATACCTAGAATGTCCATTAAAAATAAACCATGCAAAAAGAATTTGAAGTGGAGAAAACCAGCAACAGAGAGATTTGGATTCATGAATGTTAATTGCGGACTCCTAATTTTCCCCCATTGACCTGAATTAATCTAAAAACCCACCCTCACTCAATTTCTCCATTGATCTCTATCAGTCCCTGGCCCTGAGCCAGAGAAGGAAGAAGTGAGGAAAAGAAATAAAATAAGTTAAAATTTATTTAAATGTATAAAGCTAATGCTAAGGTCCTCCATTTCACCTCCCACTTCCAGATCAAGGCACTGCCTCAAAAGGATAAAGAAATAATATTAATTATGACTATTATATCTCAATATTCTGAAAATGAAGAAAAATGGAAAACTTTTTTCAAGATCCATAGAAACAAATTTATCAAAAATAGAAGAATTCAGATGTTAATAATGATGGATTAAATAGTTACTGTATCTTGGGTCTTTCTAATACAAGAAACCCAACCATCTCTGAATGTTATAGTCAGGAAAAAATTCAAGATCTAAATTATGAAGTTCAAAATATTGAAGAACCAGTTATAAAGCATATTGATAGAAATTGTGATTTCTCCATATTTGTGAAGACCAAATACAACCATGTGCAATAGCCATTAATGTATAAAAGAAGGAAAATATCAGCTAATAGTCAGGTTTTTATATCTGTTACTTTAGAGAAAACAGCTCCATTATTTAGGCTCACTTGCAAATTAAACGTCACAAAAGTGTTTTTTTGTGTGCGAGTGACTGAGTTCTTAGTCCATTTTTCAATAGCAGTATGGTGTTAAGCATTAAGGGAGAACCTGTGAAAGGGAAAAAGGGGAAGATAGAAGTAAGAGTGGACATTGTCCTAACGTCTTTACATTATTTTTGTTTTCCTTTAAGTTTTTTTTTTTTTTTTTTTTTTTTGCCAAGAAAACACAGAAGTTTTAGTCCAAAGTAATTTAGTCCAAAGTAATGTCAAAGCAGGAACTGGCTCAAGTGAAGGGCGACTGGAATATGTGTGAGACTCCACAGTCCCGGCTTGTCTGCAGGTACCCCTTCATGACCCCTCTGCTGTTTGGTCTGGCAGTAGCCAGGTGAGTCAGATTCTGAACACTGAGGAGCCTGGCTGGGTGGACCCTAAAAAGGAGTCCATTAAGGTAGGTGGGAGGATGCTTTATACGTGGGCAAAGAGGCAGATCCGTGAAACCTGACAGGACACTAGCTTTCCTTTTCCATTTCCTTTTCCATTTCCATTTCCATTTCCAAGGGAACTCCTGGGAAAGTTTCTGTTCTCTTGCTTAACACCAGGCTTTAATCCCTTCCAAGGAGCCTAAATCTTAAAGTATAATTCCTTAATTACCAGTGCTTCCCTGAGATGGCAAAGAAAGGAATTCTATAGGGCAATGTCCTGAATTCAGTGAGAACAGATCTGCAGCAACCAATAAGGACTGGACAGGTTGTTTCTTTTAGACATTGACATGAATCAAGGATTGGAGTGAGTGTTTCTTCTAGACATTGACATTTAGCTGTTGACTCCTTTAAGATACTGACTTTTAACTGTGATGAGCTGTTTCTCGAGATCGAACCTGGGCTACTGACCTATGAACAAAGAACATCTTTTAAACAAATCCATTCAGTGGAGCCAGGGTAACCCTTTTGTTGTTAATTAAAATAACTGCTTTGTTTCTTAAAAAAAAAAAAAAACAACTAAAAGGGTAAATATACAGCATTACTTCACTGAGGAGCTTTTACTGAAAGGGAACACTCTCACAAACTCAGTCTTCAAGGAAATGGTATAGAGCCTAATTATAAGTAAATGGAGGCAATTTGAGGGAATGAAGGTAATTAAGAACACAGGGAACATCTTCTAAAAAAGTAGTTGACAAGTGAATTAATATTCAACAGGGAAAATGGTAATACAGCAAACAATATATATGAGGAAGCAGAGAAAAGAAAGATACAGTTTTGGACACAAAAGAGGAGTGATCCAGGTTTCAAACATTCTTCAGGAAAGCTAGTTCATCTGAATGTGACTCAGTTAAATTGTATGCGGTAGACATGTTTTTAGTTAGCTTGCTCTATTCCAGCGGAACAGATTTGTTTTTAAAAATGAGTATTTTTTCCAGAAGCAGAACTTACTTTAGAAAACATGTTAATTAGGTAAGTATCAAATATCAAGGAGCCCTACTCATTTCTGATATCATAGAGCATAGAAGGGTAAGGGGATCACTTAGAATTCTTCCTTGTAGAACTTTTTGTGATTCTAATCAAAAGACACCATTGAAAAAGAATGTCCTGACCCTCCTTCAGTGTTACTATCGAGTCAAGGGCTGGGAAGGTTAGAGGGAGGGAATAGCGTTGAGGACTAAACACATGAAATGGTATGAGGGATATACACACTATAGTCCCGTATAATTTAAGTTATAAATTATAATTATAGAATTGTAGTGTTGAGTAAAATTATCCATACCAGGGACATTGCAAATTCTAAGGAAATATAAGCCCATTGGGGCCTATGGTGGTTCAGAAGCAATCTTGAAAGCTGCTGAAAATCATAGATTGAGGAGAGGAAGGGGTAGGTGTGCCAGGTTCGGGGGCAAGGGGAATCAAGGCATAGCAGCTCTAACATGCCATGTGTGCAAACATCTCGAAGAATCCAACTGGAGGAAGCAGAGGCTCTGGGTTGGGGTTAAGACTGGAGAGCAAGGTTGGGGCAAATCATGGAGTCTCTTTAGGGAGGTAGAGTCTTCTCCCATTAGGGTGAGGTCAGAGTTCCTAAACATGTCAGCGCATTTCAGTTCCGTTTTTTTCCTCACTTCTGTGTATGGAATAGAAATTCACTCAAAATAAAATCACTCGGAAGTTTCTGTAATGAGAATTTTGGCCAAGTTATTATTGGTTAAAATCATAACAGAAATGCCAGGCAGCGCAAATAATTTTTCCACTTAGAAGTAAGCCAAACATTTACTTCTAAGTAAATGAAATCTCACCAAATAGGTACATCTTGTTATTACAAAAAAAAAAAAAAAAAAAGTTAAAATGTTTCCCTAAATTAAGAGAGAACTAAGAATTTAAACTTTCTAGCCCATGATTCTGTGCAAGTGGTACTAGATGAAGTTGCTTGGCATAAATCCTAAACAATACCTTGGATAAGATGTGGGTTTGATTGTTCTTTGTTTTATTTTATTTTGTTTTGCTCTGCCTGTTAATATGAATTGCCTTAATGAATTTTGTATAATGTAGTGCCAGACTTTAACAGTAAATAGAAATGGGGCAAAGGCGACCAATGCTAGGCCAAAAATTACCTTTTCACTTAACTTCGTCGTATAGAATAAAGTATTGCTCCCTGGGATCATGGGTAGCTTGACCCCAAGAGGCAGATCCAGTAGTTCAGCCGCTCCGATCCCTGGAAAGTGGGTTTTGTGCACGCCCTGTCGGGAACAATCGGAGAATTTTGTCTTTCCTTTTAGGCTTTATTTACTTAGTTTAGGACCATCTACAACTACTTTAACCAAAGGAACCAAAGAGCCATACATTCAGCGTTGAAGAGGCCCACCCTGGCCAACACGCTGGAAGACCTCCGGTCTGGTCACCAGCCAGTTGCAGCCACCACTACCCGCTGCGCCGCACGAGGGCGCCCTGAGAGCGACGGTTAGAAACTAAGGTTGCTGTCTGGCTTTCCTTGCCCCCTTCCCAGCGAAGACAAGGACGCCAGGACTCCTGCCACTCACGTCTCCACACTGCTGGCTGTCGTCGATCACGCTGCTGGTGGCCGTCTTAGTGGCGGCAACACTGGCCGCCTTGGAGCAAGCACTGAGGTATAGGTCCATGGTCGTCACGGGCCCCTCTTCCTCCCTTGTCCAGCCCGGACAGGGAATGGCCAGTACCCCAGTGTACCCGCGGCATTCCAGGTTCGAACGTGGGGACCCCAAAGGGCGGAGCCTTCAGAGAATTGGACTCTCACGCTTGAGGTTTGAGAGCCCTGAGTTGAGTACACAGGTCCAATGGGCCCGGCCTGAGAGGCCCACAGTCTAAATATCATTTCTCTCTGAAATCAACAGTCAAACCAAAAATCTCAACATGTAAAGCTAATTTCTCCTGGCCTTCAAAGACCTATGGTTGTATAAATAAATGAATTCACCCATTCATTCATTCATTCATTCACTCATTCATTCAGTTAATTCAGGAGTGATTGTACCATCCATTCTAGGGCCAGAGGTCTTTCTACCTGTGGCCCCCCTAGGCACTATGACCACATCCTATCCCAGGCTCCCACAATCTCTTCCCACTCCAGATCTTACATAACTTTCACTGGCTTCCTTACAGGCTCATTGCCTTCCTCCCCGCCACCTCCCTATAGTCTTCCACTTTCCTCCTAGCTCTTTTCTTTCTTCCACACCCTCCTCTCTGCCTGTCTTGCTTTCTCCTGTATCCCTCTTTCTCCTCTCAGTCATGCAGCCAAAATTTATGAAGTGCCTGACTCCTTTGAGCCAGTCATTGAGTTGGGCACTGGAGATTCAGCGGTGGGTAAAATATAACGCTTTCTTCAAGGAACTAAGTAGACTGTGAATACATTTAAGGAAGAGACTGCACCTGATTTCAGGAATTTTCATTTAGCCCCTTAGATTCTTTAACCCAGTTGTTCTCTGTTATTTCTGGGCCATTTAGTAATAATACCTACCATTGGTGGAGAAGTTACTAACTCTAGACATTGTGCTAAATACCATATTTAAACTTGACAGCAGCCCAGTGGATAATAGCACTATTTTTATTCAAAGATTAAAGAAGAATTAAATTCACTATTAGAGAGTGTCCCCAGAGGCAGTTTCTTAAGCCACACATGCTCCTTTAGATCTGCTCTATTTGTTTTGATGCTACTCGTATGCTTAGGGCTCCTAAATTTGAAATCTAAGCTTGGGATACAGTCCACTGCCAGCTCTCCACAGGGATGTGTCACAATCATCTCGACTTCAGTGTACTCAAACCTCAACCCGCCACAGCAGCCCCCAACACAACAGGACAAAGCAAAGGCCCTATTTTTCCTGCATTTTCCTGGTGACAATACCAATATTTTCCCAAGTCAGAAATGGAGAAATGCTTCTAAATACTTGCCCCTTATTTCCCATTTTCATTTGATCTCTAAGTCCTACTGATATTATCACTGAAATTAATTGGTTCACTCTTATCTATTTTTATAGTACTCTCCCAGTATTTCTTTTGGTCTGTGTGATTGCCATAACCTCAACAAACATCTGCCTACCACCATTTATTCCCAACTTCCTTCTTTCAAATTGATCTTTGATACCACTTCTCTACCCTGCATTAAGCTAACCTCTCCCACGAAGACAAAGCACAGCATATAACAGGCTCTGAGGTTTGGTGCCTGTGTTAGTTTCTTACTCCGGCTGTAACAAATGAACACAATCTTAGTGGCTTAAAACAACACAAAGGTATTCTGTTACAATAATTGAGGTCAGTAGTCTGAAATGAATCTCACTGTGCTGAAATCAAGGCGGTGGCAAGAGTGCATTTTTCCGGAGTCTGTAAGGCACAATCTATGCCCTTGCTCTTTCTGGCTTCTCAAAGCTTCCTTTCCCCCCCACTTCAAACCCAGTGGGTAGCACCATCAGCTCTCCCTCTGACACAGACCTCTGTTCCCCTCTTCCCTAATTAAAAATCTTTTTGTTATTCTGGGCTTATCTAAATGACCCAGGGTAATTTCTTTATTTCGAGGTCAGTTGATTAGCAACCTCAATTCCATCAGCAATCTTAATTCCCCATTGCTATGAAACTTAATATTCACATATCTTGGAAATTAAGATGTAGATAACTTCGAGGAATATCCTATAACCTACCGATGCCGTTTCCCTTTCGAAGCCACGATTTCCCTATACTACCTTTCAGAATGGAACCTGGAATGACACAGAATGGCTTGCAGCAGTTTGTACACTGGGCCTGGTGATTCCAGTCTCTGTGTCTCCGATGTGCTGTTTTATCTGCCTGGCAGCCCTGTGTATGTGAATGCTTGGCTAATTTCAATCAGCTCTTCAGACTTCTTAATTATTGTTTAGCAAGGCTTTCTGACAAATTTTCTTCCTCTGTTTCCCTCTATATAACATTGTTCACCAAAAGTATCAAAAGTGTCCCTTTACCTGTCAGTCCCAGTTTAAGAGACTGGGAACTCCTTGAGAGCAGGTGTTGGCTTATTTGGCTTTAGCATTGTGCCTAGCAAGCAGTTAGTGAGACCTAAATATAGTTTTGTTCCCCTTAGCAGACCTGAATGGCAATCTATTGAAGATTTTTAATTTTAGATGACTCTGGTGACAATATGGAGAGTGCATTTGTAGAGGAGAAACTAGAAACCTGGTAGGCTTCATGAAATGTAGTTACATAGGCAAGTGCTAAAATAATGAGTCAAAGGTGATTGGAATGAAGGGAAGAGAATGTGTTTGGGGGACATTTGAGGCAACATTGTCATAATTTGAGGTTCTTCCTCATCTCACCTTCTTTAAAAACAACTAAGTTGGATAGAATGATTGCTGTTGTGAAATAGATAAGGGTAGATGACAAATGTGGATTCTGGAAGGAACTGTTAAGCCAGAAAAGTAAATGAATTCCCTAAATAAATTTCAAATATGTGAATTCATTTAATAAGGAAGCAGTTTGGAAACTGGGAATAGACAGTCAGTAATCTATAGTTATGTGTAAAGAAGAATTTGTTGCATCCTTGGAGGTATATGTAGTTTGGGGTCTTTCCAGAGACTGTATGTGCTAGCATTTACTTCATAACAAAGCATTCACAGAATTTAATGGCTTTAAACAGTGATTTATTATTTCTCACAGCTCTCTGTGTTGGCTGCATTTCTTTTGGCTTGGGCCGTCTCAACTAGGGCTGAATGATCCAGTATGTCTTCACGCACACATCCAGGACCTCAGATGGGATGCCTGGAATGGTTGGGATTGCTGGACCATTTTCTATAGATGTTCTTTTCATCCTCTAGGTGGTGAGGCCATGTTTTTTGCATGGCATCTCAGGGGTCCCAGCAGCAAGAGAGGGTAAATATTAATGTGGTTTTGTGCTCTTCAAATCTTTGCTAGCATCACATTTTTTATTATCCCGTTGGCCAAAGCATGTTACATAGCCAAGCTCAGAGTCAGCGTGGGAAGGAACTACATGAGGGTTTGGACGTGGTAAGGTTTGCTTTCTTGGGAGCAGGGGTCATTGCTACTGAAAACATTATAGTTTATTCTCTGACCTCTATGATTCATGTTCCTTTCATATTTAAATACTACCACTTTGTAGACTACAAAGGTTTTCATTCAATTGTTATCAATTCAGTATCTTGTGATCTACAGTCATGTCAAGGGGAAGTTCCTCAGATACTGCTCTTGTTAATTCAGAGATCTACGTACTTAAATATAGCATAATAAAAAATTTCCCCAAAACTTTAGTCTTAAAACAACAATAATAACATTATCTCTTGTGGTTTCTGTTGTTCAGGGATTCAGACAAGGCACAGAGGAATCAGCTGTTTGAAACTTCAGCTGGAAGGGAGTGAAGGGTTAAAGCTGGAGTCAGCTCTTTTAAAAGCTTTTATGAAACTGTGCCTTTGGGATGTTATTTCTGAGATCTGTCAAGAAGGACAAGAATAGTCCAAGATTAGTTTTTCACTCAATCCTGAGACAAGGTGCTTCTGTGAACTACTGGTGGGAACACACACTACTATTTAAGCTCTGTTGAGACTTCCCAGCACTAGCTCAGATACTTCTGGGTGGCCCTTTCCTTGGCATCTGGTGGTTCCCTCACACGTATATGCTGGGCAGGAGGCATGGAATCTCAAAGATGACCTTCTGCACATCTTGGGGGTTCTTGTTCTGAGTGTCTCTTGTCTCCCTAGATCTCTGTCTCACACACTCTAGCCATATAGTTCTTCCTGGGCTTAGGAGATACTGTGGTCTGGAAACTCGCTCAGGTTGGTAAGCAGACACAATACAATGCCTCAACTCTGTGGTTTACTGCCTCTCAGAGATCATTGGCCCATATTGCCTAATGCCCAGTGCCATGAAAGCTATCACTTCATACATTTTGTCTGACCCATAGAGATGATCAATCAATGATAGATTTGTTACTAGCATTACTTCGAGTGGTATTCATAGGGGCATGATTAATTTAAATAGTGGGTAATCTGCTCCAGTTTAGTGTCTTCCTGCTTAAAATCAGAGAGACATCGAGAGACTGGACTTTCTGATCATTATAGATGTAATTCTTTTCATTTCAGTTGTTGGAATTCATTGCCCTCACGATCCCAATCACCATTATTAATGGGAGGATGTTGTATACATTTGGTGTGCTCGGGGGAAAAAAAATTGAAAAAGAGTTGGAAAATATTATCTAGCAAAAGGAGCATTTTGCTCTATTAATCAGGTAGTTGTGGCTTGTTTTTACAATATCAGCCTGGCCAATAGCTTGATGGCAACCTTGCAAGAGACCTTGAGCCAGGTACACATAACTAAGCCACGTCCAGATCCCTGAGGTGTGGCAACTGTGAAATACTAAATGTTTGTTACTTTAGACTGTTAAATGTGGGGGCAATTTATTGCATAGCAATAGGTAACTAATGCTTACTCTGTACCATTCATTGTGTTAGGCAGCTACCAGGGTGTATATCATTAAATCCTTTCATTAACATCGTGAGACAGTTTTTGCAATCTCCATTTTACAAACAGGAAATTTGGGCCTGGAGAAATTAATTTGCCTGTCATTCTAAAGCTTTAAAGTTGGCTTAGATCTAAAGGATTCTTAATTGGCAAACAATTATCCTTTCTCCTCATCAATTTTTAAGTAAAACTATTTTTACATCTTAAATCTTTTTTCACTTTTATTGAGATATAATTGATATGTATCACTGTATAAGCTTAAGATGTACAGTATAATGGTTTGACTTTCATATGCTCTAAAATGATTACTGCAGGGAGTTTAGTTAGCATCTGTTATCTACTACAGGTACAGTAAAAAGAGAAAGCAAAAAAAGAAAAAAATTCCTTGAGATGTGATGAGAACTGTTACGATTTACAGTGTGTGTATGTATACATATCGTATATATCAATCGCTATATATATTTATATATATTTGTATATATACATACATATGTATGTATAAAGCAATTGATATATATGATATGTATACATACACACACATATATCCTACAGTGGTGCTAACTATAGTCATCATGTTACACATTACATGCCTAGTAGTTTTTTACCTTGTAACTGGTAGTTGGTACCTTCTGACCACATTCCTCCAATTTCTCCTCCCCTTTTGTCTTGAAAAACTATTTGCATATGTTTTCCTCATGTGGGACTACACTAGCATAAAATTAGGGAAAGTAATAGAAAACTAGCAGTAAAACCACCACATGGGTATAGCTTCATTATCTATACTGTGCCTCATCATGACCTTGAGAGAGCCTGAAATAGGGGTCAGGGTCAGGACATGAAAGGATTGATGTGCTGATTATTTTCCATGACTCTGCCTCAGGTGTTAAAGATACAATCTCTATACTACTTTTCATACTGCAGCAACTCATTGTGATCCCATTTATCTGTTTATCAAAATCTATTTTATTCATTTCATTAATTTTCTGTGATTAATACAATAGAATATAAATTCATTATAATGTGAATTAACTATTAATTTTTTCCTGCCCTTAAGAGTTCACTACCTCTCTCCTCACTCTCATGTAGCTATATTTGATCAACACATGCATGGTAGCACATCTTTGTCATTTGGAAAGGAAAATGTTAAGTTGCAGGTCTTAATACAGTTTCTCACTTTACTGTGGGTTCTCCAGGAAAAGAAGGCAAATGACCCAAAGTAATCCCCTGTAAACATCCTAATGATAACCTTCTGTAATAGCAGCAACAACAAAAGAACTTTTTTCTATAGAATGATTTTAGCAGGATATTCCTAATTCTCTATAATTGCTTATGGTAAGCAAACTGGAATAAATAGATTTATGGATAATGACTGGTTGGTAGATGTTACATAATCTGTGTAAACCTCTCAACACAAATATGAATGTCTCATAGCTTAGCAGGCTCCTTCTGTGAAAGTGAGGTGACTGCATACCTCATAGAAACATCATGTGTCAAGTTGGGCCACAGTGCCTCTGATGTGACATGATGGGACCTGGGAAGCTGAGCTAGAGGACCTGGACTTCTCTTTGTGCTTCATGACTGTGTTTACTTGAAATTATGAATAAAATTTGATACTGACTAAGAGCTGTGATTCCCCTGAGCCTGAATTATCAATTTGCCTGTGTTGTCTTAAATTCCAAGACGTATTAATGTTTATGATAGTCCTCACATTTTATTCTTTTATTAATTGATTTAATCACTTTGTGTCCCTCAGAGGCACAGGAGACAGAATTTTATATTGGTAAAGTGCTAACATGTGTGGGTAAAAATTTAAACAATAAAAAGTAAAATAGTTCACCTTCATACTCAGATACTAATACTTTTGATCGGAAGGAAATAACAGTAGTCTGCGTATCTTTATGCTTGTGCAAACATTCTTTATGAAGTATTTAGTGTGGATTTTCACATGTCACATTTTTCTTAAACATCATTTCAATGGGCACAACAATTTAACTTAGTTTTTAACAACACATTATGGTATACAATACTGTAATTGTCATAATTTATTTAACTAGTCTTCTTTTTAGGAATTTTTAGATTTCTTTCTGTTACAAATATCTATGAGCATCCTTGTATATAGATTGCTGAATGAAGGGTGTGTTGCTTTCAAAGCGGTTACTCTAGCTTATCATTCCCCAAATGGAGACTTGATAAGTTGTGCACCTGCTATGAATGTTTTTCTGTGTTATCCTGGGTACATATTGCTCACAGATTATTTCAAGTAATGACAAAAATAGTTTTCTAATTTTTTTGTTTGTTTTGGAGATAGGAGTGATTCTTTTCCCTCAATTTTCACTCTCTGTATTTATCATTTTGTATTTTGAAAACTTTGCTCTACTAATTTTAAGCAAAATCACTGGATAATTTTCTGTTACTTAAAAAATGATATAACCTTAGTGAATGAGTAAAAGAAAAGTAGTGTTCAAGTTGCTTATTATAAAATAACCCACAAAATATTATAATTTTTGTAACCCTGAAAAATCAAAGCACTTTTATAACCATAACAAATGTATGCATATATTTAGCCTAAAATGTATCATGAGTTAAAAATAATCTTGAATTTGTCAGCCTGAGGACACAAAAGAGTTAAGACACCAGGCTAGAGACTGCTGTCTTTCCGAAAAGCGTGCCTGTAAAGCTCTCTCTGGGCTGGCATCTGGGACCCTGGCGGCAGAGCCATCCGCACACTGAAACCACTGGTTCACTGTACCTAGACTCTTTGTTAAGACATTGTGATTTAGACATGCTTTCTGTCTGGGAGTTTGGAATTGTCGTGGGCTGAATTGTGTCCATTTAAAATTCACATGTTGAAATCCTAACCCACAGTACCTCAGAATGTCACTGTATTTAGAGAGAAGACCCCTAAGGAGGCCATTAAGTTAAAATTAGGCCATTAAGGTGGGCCCTAATCTAATAGCACTAGTATCCTTGTAAGGAGCTCAGAACACAGGCACAGAGGAAAGACCATGTGAAGACATGAGGAGAAGACCTCAAGTCAAGCATAGAGGAGGCCTCAGAATACAGTAACCCTGACAATACCTAGATCTCAGACTTCTAGCTTACAGAACTATGAGAACATAAACTTTTGTTGTATAAACCACTCAGTCTGCAGTATTTTGTTATGGCAGCCCGAGAAAACCCAGTCTAACTGAACTAATGACCTGAGTCTCTCATGGGTGCCTTAGCAGAAACATTGCATACATTTTACTGCATTTTTTCCTGCTGGAGAAAAGAGCATGCTTCGTGTATTCTCCTCCAGGCAGTAGAGAGCATTTATCTGAAATCTGTCTTTGAATTTCTCCAGACTCCATTTTGAGTCCTTTTGCCTTGCAGACCATACCATGTATGCTTTCATTGTAAGAAACCCTAGAAGTGAGCAGAGCTATCCAGTCTAGGTGGTCTTGGGGGTGCCAGACACACTTACAAAGCCAAAAGAATGTTTCAATGAATCAGTCTTCTAAGCAGAGTAGAGTTTTACATTTTTTGGTGAACAATCACTCCTCTTTGTTGATGGAAATCTTGTGTATCTGAATCTTTTCCAGACTTACTTTTAACTAAAACCAAAGACAGGACTCTGCATATAGTTGTACTTGTTGATCTTGTGTTATTTGTCTCATTGCAATAAAATAGACTCTTTAGGGAAGATTTTTGTCTGTCTTGTTCACTGTACTCTTCAGTAACTAGAATAGCTCCAGATAATAATTATTAAATAGAAAGGGCTCAATAGTAGGTATTCAATAAATACTGCTCCAGTAAGAGGGACTCAGTTACCTTTTTTTTTCTTGGTTGTTACTGCTTAAATGAACACTGCCAGAGCATCCAAGTATCTCCAGGTTTTTATTTTAAACATTTAACTCTGAGCAGTGATCTAATTGGCATTGTCTTCTTTTGTATAGTATCTCAGGTTTTTAACCCCTAAATTATTGTTTTCCTACACAATGTTGAGAAGAACAGGAGCTATGGAATATTAAAAAGTATGTTATGGCTTGTCATTCCTCTTTCATCCATTTATTTATTTAATGGATATGTACATTGTTTACTTTGTTGTATACTTTCTTTGACTACAACAGGATATTTTAATTGTGACTGTTCAGCTTTCATACAATGAATCTTGTAAAATCTATCAGTACCCAGAGATTAAACTGAGTACAAATTTTACTGATCTGCCTAAAGATGTGGTTATTTTGTTAAATGGAAGATCAAAAATTGTTTGTAAGTTGTGAGGTTAACTAAGTGGATCAAGGGCATCATTTTTAAAGATAACACAAAAAAGTGAAGAGAGAAAGTAGTGTCTATCACATTTAACAAGAGTTTTACTTCATGCAAATTTGCTTTAATTATAGCTATATAATTTAGATATGTTGCTCACATAAATATATAATATATATAATTTGTGTATTATAACTTTAAGGAAGAAAAGTTTTAAAGTTATACAAGATAATGGATTATGAGTGTTTATATTTTAATAAAAGATTCTTAAAATTAAAGACCCTTCAAAATTTTAGTGGACATCATTTCAAAGAATACATTTATTTTACAAATGAAGATATAAAGGATCAGTAAAATAAAATTATTTCCTGAAATTACAAATTAAATTAGTGGGAGATTTCAGCTTGTAACTTACATTTTCTGTCAAATTATAGACCTTTAGAGAATATAGTACTTTATGTTTTGCAAGTATGTGACTTTGGAGTTGCTCTACTCATAACATGGAATAAACACATTCATTATAGTAAATACAGTCACCATAGATGTGGCTGTATTTTCCAATTTGGAAAGAATGAACATTCATTTAAATGTTTATTAAACTTATCAATAAACATTAAATAAAGTACCTGTAATTGTAGTTATATAATTTTTGTTTTTATTTTTTTACTCCTTCTAAAATTGAATTAAGGTAAATTATTTTTGTCGACATGGGATAATTGTCCTCTTTTCATGTAGTTGGTATTATAACTATTCTAATACAAGTGCTCAGAAAAAGCACCAATTAAAAATATTACCATGTCCTTATCATCTCTGCCAGCTGGTCAATTATATTAACATTGCAGGGGATCACAGGGTTATTTCAAGAAACAGCTTATCAGTTATGGGCATTTTGTTTTGTTTTATGTTGTTTAATTTTTTCATCTAATTAGTGAGCAGTCTGAGAAAAGTTTTATCTTTAATGTGGTTTCAAAAGTAATGAAGGTGGGAATGAAAAAGACCTTGGAAGACATTCTGTGCACACACACACACACACACACACACACACACACACACAGTCTCTCATTATTCTCTCCTGTATCGAAGGTTTTCTGTCTGGGTTCCACCTTATCTGACCCCAGGAGCCCACTCCTGTTGTGCTAGTATTTGCCGATGTTTGGCACACCATCGCCTTCTCTATTTTAACTCCTTCTGAATCACTTCGTATTAGACATATTTCCTACATACAGAAAACAACTGAGTTTTCTTTAGTGGAACAATTTTAAATCTTCTTTTTCAAATGCAATAGATTAACCTGTTTTGCTTATTAACGTAAACAATATGTATATATTTGTCAGTATAATTATTTTATGCTATTTTTACTATGACTCTTTAGGCAACTACTTCTCTCAACCTTCTTAAGGTCTTAACTGTGTTATTAATAGTCCTTCTAAATTTCTTTGATATGTTAACACAACATTAATAATAAAATTATTTTTCAAATATAGACTCATAGGAATTGTACCCTTAATATTTTCATTCCAGCTCAGGGAGTATATATTGAAAAAGAAATAATCTTTCAAAATTTTAGTCAAATAACAAAAGCCATTAGAGCCATTGTTTCTGATGAGATCTTGAAAATAAAAAAATAAATAAAATGTTTTTTGAGGGAAAGAAGAAAATCCAGAGAAAGTTTGTCATTTGAATATTAATATTTCATTTGTCCTTATTTACATAGATAGGTGTTTCATTCAAATATAATCTTGAGTCTCTGAGAGGCCTAAAATTGAAAATAATATTTAGACCTGTTGTCACTTGAAATTTATTGTGCTCCCCTTGGTAACCTTGGTGATCACTGAAATCATTATTTTTGTAGGTACTTAATTATGTAAAAACAATTGCTTTGAAAAAATCCTTACAATGGAAGATTTTAGGGTGTTAGATAATAGCTTACTAAAATTATTTTCTCAGGCATTTTTTCTTTTATTGTTTAAGAGTAGGGAGAATAATATAATTGATTTGTCTAAATTAGCTTTTAATGTTCAGCTGTTTGCATTATGCTTTATCAAGTTATGTAATTAAAATAATTTTAAATATAATTCAATTTCACAGTTTACTTTTGTAATGAAATATATTTGCTTTGCTACAAAAGATACAGACTTGTAAATACATCTTTATATAATAATTCTTGGTATTACAAAAGTAATAAAATTATTTTTATAATTTTCCTAAATTGTTAATATTAAACAATATTTGAAATGTGCTTTATATATTTTATTTTGTTAAAACAAGTGAACTATTAATAATGTTCTCTTGAATTAAACATTTAGAAGAAAATTAAATTGCTGGCAAAACTTTTTGTGGTATTCCAGCATAGCAATGGTAGCAGAAATTGAATTATTAAATAGTTTACATTATTTTTAAGTTTTTAATTCTTTTTCCTCTTATTTCTCCTCCCAGTCTCACATATTCTCTTTCCTTAATTTTTCCTTTTATTGTTTTATTGTTGTTGAAAATGTAGACAGTAATTTATGGTTTATAATTTTGTTGTTAAAACATGCTTCCAAAAAGATATTTTAGTTCATTATACATAAGAATACTTTTTTCTCTGCTAATTGATATTGTTCTAACATTGAAAAATGCTAACTTTGCAAATTTTTAATATTTAAATCTATTAAGCATCATAAAATATACTTCAAAATCACAATCATTAAAAGTGTTACTATAATCTTTATAAAGTGCTAGAATTAAAAAAACTTTATTTTAGAAAATAATTCAAATTTTTTCACTATGTGGTACAGTTTGCAAAGGCTTTTAGAGTAATAAAGGAAACAATCCCACCTTCAAAGTGAAGACGGCTGTTCATTGTTAATTGTGTTTCTATTAATGAAATCAAAAATTGGCATATAGAATATAGAAAATAGTTTTTCTTATAACATTCATGCATTGTGCTTATTATCATAAATTAGATTTCTTTAAATTACTTTAGAGTATTTAAATACTTTGTCAAGTCCAGTGTTTAATAAAAAAGTCTGTGAGTGAGCCAATGAGGTTGGAAAACTTCAAAGTTGAAAGTGGCTTCTCCACACAAGAAGATGGTGGCGTGGTAGGAGGAAGCACATTTCACTTTCATTTCCCTCTACACACAGGAGAAAATCCTGGCCGATTTACAGCAGAACAGAGCAAACAGATATCAGAAATACAGCATATTTGAAAACAGGAGATTGAAAATTGCAGCAGACATTGAAAAACCAGATGGTAAGGAGAGTACTCCAGCAGTGCGGAGACCAGGGCGGGGGCTGGGGTCCCGGGCAGCGCTCACTGTCAGAGGGCCAGGTCAACCACTCCCTGCTCAGCCAAACAAGATTCAGCAGCACTGGGATAAACCTGGCTGCTTGAAATCTCACAGAGAGGAGTTACGGTCTCATAGCCCTGGAAGGACTGTGCATGGGAGCTCGCGCAACAGTCTGCACCCACGCCATTGGGGACAGCTACACAAGAATCCATCAGTGCCACCGGGGACCTGCGCTGCTGCTGGTGCCTGCATGCCATTGGGGACCTGGTGGCAGTCAATTCGCGCTCACACGACAGTCAGCACCCCTGCAGGGAAGGCTGGGAGATCATAAGCGCCGGTGCACGTAGGCGCAGGCCACCTCAGAAGATACACCTGAGGTCCTGAGCTGAGAGTCCCTGGGCAAGCTCTGACGACAGTAGCCCAAAGATAACTGAGTGCTGAAGAGAAAGAAAAGTGATACTGTCACTCCTCCGCCATTGCAGCCAGCAAGCCCAGTAAAGCTGACTTGGCAAGATTGATAACAGCAAGAGGTGGTGTTTGTTTTTTTTTCTTTAAATTATTCTTTCCATTATTTTTTTTTCTTTTTTACACCTCAACTCCTTTTGCTTCTCCTTACTTCTTTCTTGTTTTATTCCTTCTTCCTTTCTTACCATTCTTATCTCTTCTTCCTTCCTTTTTTCTTTTCTTCCTGCTTTTCTTTCTTCTCTTTTCATTTTTTCTCTTTTCTTTTTTTCTTCTTCCTCTTTTCTCTTTTTAAATACCCACAAGTGAGACAAAAATAAAACAAAACAAAAAACCCCTGGAACTGTGAAAAAAAAAAACAGAGTTGGTCCCAAAGAGAGGTAATTTCAACAACTGAGACAGTGGAAGCTGTGAACGCCAGGATACCCAAAGGAGACAGCACCACTGAATCTCACAGGTATTCTACCACAGAAGTTCACACCATAAACCCAGGGATCCAGAACAAACCAATTTAAGAAGCTGACCCTAACAAGAAGAGCCTCACAGACAATGGGAAGACAAAGAAACAATCCCCAAATGAAAGAAAAGGAGGAAACCCCAGAAAGAATGCTAAATGAAATGGAGGCAACTCAACTATCAGATTCTGAGTTCAAAGTAATTGTTGTCAGGAAGCTTCAAGAACTCTCAATGAGCTACCAAAACCTACAAGGAAGCTACGATGAGCTCACTGCAAACTATATCAACATGAAAAAGGAAATAGAAACTATCAACAAGGGCCAAGAGGAAATGAAAAATACAATTTCTGAACTGAAGAACACAGTGGAAGGAATGAAAAGCAGAATTGATGAAGCAGAAGATCGGATCAGCGAGTTGGAGGACAAAGTAGAAAAAATCAGCCAGAAGGAGCAAGAAAAGGAAAAGAGGCTTAGAAAGAATGAAGAAGGATTAAGAGAAATGCAAGACAGTATGAAA
>PVKU01007955.1:0-33132 GCA_004027475.1 Anoura caudifer
TTTTTTTATTGTGTTGTTTGTCTTCCTGGTATTGAGTTCTATGATATCTTTATGTATTTTGGAGATGAAACCCTTGTCCAATGTATCATTGAAAAATATGTTCTTCCAAACAGTTGGTTCCCTTTTCATTTAGATGATGGTTTCTTTAGCTTTGCAGAAGCTTAATTTGATGTAGTCCTATTTGTTTATTTTTTCCTTAATTTCCCTTGCCCTAGGAGATATATCAGCAAAAATATTGCTATGTGATATATCTGAAATTTTACTATGTTTTCCACTAGGATTTTTATGATATTAAGACTTATATTTAAGTCTTTTATCCCTTTTGAATTTATTTTGGAGTATGGTGTAAGTTGGTGGTCTAATTTCATTTTTTTGCATGCTCTAGTCTAGCTCTCCCAATATTATTTATTAAATAGGTTATTTTTACTCCATTGTATGCTCATGCCCCCTTTGTCAAATATTAATTAAACATAAAGATATGGGTTTATTTCTAGGCTCTCTCTTCTGTTTAATTGATCTATGTGTCTGTTCTTATGCCATTACCAGGCTGCTTTGATTATAGTAGCTTTTTAGTATAGTTTGATATCAGGTATTCTGATCTCTCCAACTTTATTCTTCTTTCTCAAGATTGATGACCCTATTTGGAGTCTTCTTTGGTTCCATATAAATTTTTTGGAATATTTGTTCTAGATCCTTGATACATGTCATTAATATTTTAATAGGAATTGCATTAAATCTATAGATTGCTTTGGGTAGTATGGACATTTTAATGATATTAATTATTTCAATCTATGGACATGGTATATGCTTTCATTTATTTGCATCTTCCTCATTTTCTTTCTTCAGTGTTCTATGGTTTTCTAAGTACAGGTATTTTACCTCTTTGGTTAAATTTATTTCTAGATACTTTATTTTTTTGTTCCCATAATAAATGTAACTTTTTCTTAGCTTCTCTTTCTGATATTTTATTGTTGGTATACAAAAATGCCATGTATTTCTGAATATTGACTTTGTGTCCCATGCATTTGCTGAATTCACTTATTAGGTTGAGTAGTGTTTTGGTGGAGCCTATAGGGTTTTCTATGTATGCTATCATGCCATCTGCAAATAATGACAGTTTTACTTCTTCCTTTCCAGTGATCCTTGTGGCTAGACCTTCCAGTACTCTGTTGAATGAGAGTGGTGAAAGCAGACACCTTGTCTTGTTCTTGATATTAAGGGGAACACTTTCAGTTTTTGCCCCTTGAGCATTATGTTTACACTAGGTTTTTCATATATGATCTTTATTTCATTGAGGTATGCTCTCTCTAATCCCATTTTGATGAAAGTTTTTGTCATAAATGGGTACTGCATTTTATCAAATGCTTTTTCTGCATCCATTAACATGATCATATGATTTTTGTTTTTCATTTTGTTTATGTGGTATCAGATTCATTGATTTTCAAATATTGTAACATCTTTGCATCCCTGGAATAAATTCCACTTGATCATTGTGTATGCTCTTGATGCTGACATTTTTATATGTGGTAGAAAATAAGTGAAACACTATAATTGCAATATTCTCATTATTTGTTATTGTTTTTGTGTCGATATTCAATTTTACTAGTGTTTTAAAAGGTAAATGAAGAATAAATTACAGTATAAAAAGTTCAATAAATGTCACAGTAGAAATTTTTCTGACATTCAATTTTCATTCTGCTTTGTGCATTGTCACTTATGAAAGTCTCATTTATTTCTTTAATTTATAAAATGAAGGAATGCACAGTTTCATTTCCTAAAGTTTTCATGTTTGTAAAAAGTGTTTTGTACAATAACTAGCATATTTAATGAAAAAGGTAGGTGAAAAAGAAAAAGTCATAGTAAGAGTAGGTGTAAAAGTGGTAGTCATCATTATGAAGAACCTTGATTTTTTCACACTATTGCATGACATTGACAATTAAGATCCCTCAGTCTGACTCAAAAAATGATTCAGTAAATTTAGCTGTCATAAAAAGACAAAGTATGTTTTCAAATCCATTTTAATAGAATATCTGTTTATTGCCTTGTTTTCCATTTTCATTTATTTTCATTATTTAATATGTTTTAATGAAAATGATATTTAGTTTTATTTAGCCCAGTTTAATCTTTCCTTTACAGTATTTTTGTGTGTCCTAATGAATAATATTTACATAATATATCATTATCTAGGTAGATGAAACACCTAGATTTTCTTCTAGATCTATAGGCCTTTCCAAAATGAGCAGATAGACTACCAGGTTTACTTCTAGTCAATTTTAGGCTTAAATCCATTTAGTATGAAATATAAAGCAGGAACCCATGATTTATTTGTAATGAATATTTAATACAGCATTTTTATTTAAAAGATTTTAATATCCCCATTTTACCCCAATATCTGCTTTACTATAAAGTTGTTAAATTTGTTTGTCTATTTTCTGCTCTTTGTCAATAGTACCCTATCATAATCTCTCTAACCTTACAAAAACTCAGCTAGTATAAGTCCTGTGGCTTCATTCCTCTTCAGGATTATCTTGACTATTCTTGTGCTTTGACTCTACATATATATTTTAAGATCATTGTTTGAAATTCAAAAAAAATAAAAATGAAAATCTCCATGATTCCTAACATGGATTTCACTGAATCTATGGTAAATTTTGGGAGAATTGACATCTCAATACTACTGAATCTTTCATTAGATGATATGGTGTAAACCTTCATCTATTCAAATATTTTAATTGTTCTTAATATTTTATAAATTTCTACAGAGAGGGTTTGCATATTTTATTTTAATTTTGCATACTGTGTCACCCAATCTTATCCTCAAACTCATGTGGAATCTCTTTTTTTCCCCATTCTTAGACTATATCAAACAGATATCTGACATTTTTTTCCATTGGTTTTGAAATATTATAAAATATTTATTTTTGGATATTAGAAATACAGTATTGTTTAAGTCAAGTCTGTCAACTATTTAAAAATATTTCTTTTCAGCCTCAATTCCAGACTAACACTTGGTTTCAAAGACCGCTAGTAGAGAAGAAAGGTTCCTTTTTTTCTTTTAATGTCCTCCCAATCCAGTTTTATCTCCAAACATTCCACTGCTTCTAACATTTTTACTCTCAAGGAGCAGGAGAGGAGAAAGGGAATCAAATGGAAAAGTCAATGTCTTATATGGCAGGTGAAAGAATAATATGATTTTTAGTAACCTTGGGGATGGTGATACCCATGTGCTGCCTTTCTTATTCCTATGAGTCCTTCCAGTAGGCCTGTCTCCATTTCATGTCCACCCCCAACTGATAAACTCTCTTCTCTACACTATTTCTTTTGTATACACCACACTCTTTACTTGAACACTTACAGCACTAATGTAACTCTTGACCATGTTCTATAACTTTAGATGCCCCTACTCAATCAGCCATCCTTGTTAGATAAGGTACATTCCAGAGAACTTGAGTTTAGCCATATTTTTCATTGTGCATATGGCTCACCCATGACACCAATACCTTGAAAAGCAAGCCATACTCATTCATGTGCTCATTTCATTCATGCCATTGATAGTTAATCAGGCCAACCCATCACTTCTGAATTCTCCAGAAGAGCTCAAACGCCAGTCTCTAAGCCTCTCAAATTATAAGGACATGTGTCATTATGTGTTAATTACAATTGTCCCATTTCTTTCTCCACTTTATTCCCCTCTGCACTACACTCATCCCTTCAACCAGCATCCCCCCTTTGGTTCATGTCCATGGGTTGTACATATAAGGTCTTTGTCTTCTCAATTTTCCTATACTATGCTTATCTTCACCCTATTTTGTCCCTAGCATTTATGCTTCATATCTCTGTGCCTTTTGCCCCATTCTCCACCTCCTCCTCCCTGCTGATAATCCTCCATGAGATCTCCATTTCTTTGATTCTCTTCCTGCTCTAGTTGTTTGCTTAGCTTGTTTTTTTTTTTTTTTTTTTTTTTTTTTTTTTTTTTTTTTTTTTTTTTTTTTTTTTTTTTTTTTTTTTTTTTTTTTTTTTTTTTTTTTTTTTTAGGTTCGGTTGTTGATAGTTGTGAATTTATTGCCATTTTACTGTTCCTATTTTTGATCATCTTTTTTTTCTTAGTAAGTCCCTTTAACATTTCCTTTAATAAGGGCTTGGTGATGATGAACTTCTTGAACTTGACCTTAACTGGGAAGCACTTTATCTGCCCTTCCATTCTAAATGATAACTTTGCTGGATAGAGTAATCTAGATTGTAGGTACTTGCTTGCCATGACTTGAAATACTTCTTTTCAGCCTAAAAGGTTTCTTTTGAGAAATCAGCTGGTAGTCTTATAGGAACTCCTTTGTAGGTAACTGTCTCCTTCTCTCTTGCTGCTTTTAAGATACTCTCCTTCTCTTTAATCTTGGGTAACGCATTTATGATATGACTTGGTATGTGCTTCCTTGGGTTCAACTTCTTTGGTACTCTCCGACCTTCCTGGACTTCCTGAAAGTCTATGTATTTTGCTAGATTAGGGAGGTTTCCCTTCATTATTTTTTGAAGTAAGTTTTCAATTTCTTGCTCTTCTTCTGGCACCCCTGTGATTCAGATATTGGAACATGTAAAGTTGTCCCAGAGGTTCCTAAGCCTCTTCTCATTTTCTGAATTCTTGTTTCCTCATTCTGTTCTGGTTGAATATTTATTTCTTCCTTCTACTCCAGATCTTTCGAGTCCCAGTTTCCTCCCCTTCACTGTTGGTTCTCTGTATATATTTGTTTTGATTTCACTTTGCATAGTTTTCATTTTTTCCTCTATTTTGCAAGCATACTCAACCATTTCTGTGAGCATCTTGATTATCAGTGTTTTGAACTCTGCATCTGATAAGTTGGCTATCTCTCCATTGCTTAGCTCTTTTTCTGGAGTTTTGATCTGTTCTTTCATTTGGGCCATGTTTCTTTGCATCCACTAACCTGTTATGTAGTAAAGGACAAAATCTTGGGTATTCTCCAGGGTAGAGTAACCCAAGTCAGCTGTGTTGTGATGTTGTATGTGGGGGAGAGGTCTGAGAGGAAACAGTACTGCTTGCTTGGATTTTGGCCAGCTTTCAGTCACTTCCCTCTCTGGCCACAAGTGAATTGGGCCATTCTGGTGCTGTTTCCCAACTAGGTGGGTTTGTGTACGTTCTAAGACCTTTTGAATCTCTGCAATGACCTCTCCTGTGAAGCTGGGAATTTCTCCTGTCACCACAAGCCACACAGGCTTTTTCAGTCGTAGGTTTTGAGACTTTCTTTTCCTGTGCTGAAACCCTGGGTTGTGCGATCTGTCTCACTCCCCATTTGTTCCTCCTGGTTTATCCACACACATTGTGGGACCTCCAGCCATGGCCTCTTCCACCTGGATGGTCTTGCTGCACATCCTGTCCACCCTGGCTGCCTGTTTCCACCCCTCCTACCAGCCTGGATGAATGTTTCTCCTTTAAGTCTTTGGTTGTTAGATTTCCATACAGTTCGATTTTTTGGCAGTTCTGGATATTTTTGTTTTTAATTTGTCATTGTCATTTTGTTTGTTCAAGGAAGCAAAGTGTTTTTACCTATGTCTCCATCTTGGCTGAAAGTTGGAAAGGCCTCCCTAATAGCACTTTAGCCTCCTCTCATATGCACTATATTTGGGTGATAATTATTAGCCAGTCTGTATACTTTTTAAGCAAATCTTGCATAAATGTGAATAGCTAATTGATGTTAGATAAAACACAAAAATTACTACATTATATCATGCTGCATTGTAAAATGCCTGGAACACATTACATGTTCAATATATGTAGATGCAATAATAATATTGTTAGCACTTGGAGCTGAAAAAATAATGAAATGTATTAAAATATTAAATTTAAATTAGGATACCTGATTTCTACTAATAGATCTAGATCTTTGATCTTCATCAAATTAGTTAACTTCTACTTGTTTTATTTATAGTTATTAGTATGCATATATGACATATAACTTGTGTAGTAAGCTCTGAGGTTCCTTTCACTTAAAATGACTTCTAATTCTAAACACCATTCAATCAGTATACAATATTGTTGAGTTTAGTTAACTATATCTATATACTCAAACAGATATACAAAAAAGAACTTTATTTTGGCTTTCATCATCCCAAAAGAAGATATAATCACCACAGATGGATGCAGATTCAAATCCCATACAGATAATAATAGGAATCACAAGTATATTCATCCATCTCCTTTAGGTCTAGAGGTGTTGGACATAGAAACCCCACTTTGATGCACACCAAACATCTTTGATCACATACCAAGTCTAGAATGTTTTATTCAAGCTGTAGGTATTGCTATTCGAGATACCACATTTAGAGGGGAGTAACATATTATGAGTTGAGACAAAAAGAAAAGAAACTTAAAATAAAATAAGCCACATTTTCATTTCTGTCTTAAAGAGGTTTTGTACATCTTACGATGTTTCATAAGCACTAAACAATAGTTGGATTTCTATACCTTTTGAAGTCAGAAGTAAAGCTGAAAGCAGAAATCGATTAACTTAAGCTTCTAGCATTTCTGAAAAGCAGCACAATTAGTGTTTCCCTGAAATGGGTGATCAAATGGAACACATTATTGAATCCATTAAACACATAGGCCTGAACTATATATAACTGCATATTTACTCGGATGAGTATGTCAGCTATTAAGTTATAGATCTTTTCCTTTTGATATAACATAAAATAAAAATCACATATCTCTTTCATATGATTAAATGCAATTTCTGAAAGTAATTTGTCTTCTTATTGTGCACATAAAATTAGGAAATTACCAATAAGCACAATCAGACTTTCTTTAATGTAAAATGCAACATTTTCCAAAAGTAGAACAGTAATTAAAATAAATCCCCAAGAAATGAGGCATCCATGTCCACCTCTTTAAGGAATGTGTAACTGCTCATACCATAAAAGAAAAAACAATCCTCCAGTTATTTAAATGTTCTGTTCAAAAGGACCTTTACACAAGTAAAAATCAGGCTTGCTATACTGCTTAACAAAAATTCTCTCAAACCAAAAATGAAAATACCATGAGGTACACTTCTTATTAAAATTCAGCATAAAATTCCAGACCAGCTATTCTTATTCTTATTCCAAGTGTCATAATGCCATCCTAGGAATTGAATTTAAAATGCACTTTTAACTTTTCTTTTCAAGAAGTCTTGTCTTTGTCACATCCTGGAAGGAGGAGTCCCTGTGAGTGACCTCATTATTCAGATTTAAATTTAGCAAAGGAGGAACTGACAGAATGAAAAGGGCCATGGGCAGAGGTGGCAGCTGTGGAAAGCAGAGCCTTTTGGAAAGAATAGACTTTGTCATCTCTGTGAAAAGCTCAAATTTAGAAAACCATAGCTGAAACTTGAAATATTCCAAGGTTTTTGTATATTTTGTACTGAAATGACAGTGCCCACAATCCTCCTTTTCTTTCCTTGAAAGTCTGCTTATTAAAAATGTATCCAACTTATACTTGCTGATCTCAATGAAATGAGAGTAATTTGTTAGAACAGTTGAAGACACATTTTTAAAATAAAAGCTTGCTTAATTTATGTCACTGCTATACTTTTAAAAAAAGTTTATTAATGTATTAATGTTTGATAAATGGTAATGGAGAATTCAATAAAATAGTGTAATAAAATGGTATATTATATGCAAAACATCCACATGACAAGAAGAAAGTAACATATTACTTTGATATTTTTAACAATCCAAACAGATATGGTGTCTCCATATTTAAGCACTTTAACTTTTTTGTTTTATGCATCAAAAATGATTTGTGGAAGAAAATAATACCTATTTTATTAGTTTTAAAATTGATCACTCAAAAGAATTTAATGTTTTACTAAAATTTTGCTAGAAAAAAAGACCAGAGCTAGGGACTTTTTACACTTTTTTATACAATCTATTAGACATTTTTATCTTCTTATATGGATTTACTCATCAAGGAAACAAAATTAAATATTTACAACTGTGTGTTTGCACACAAACTACTTCTTCAGCTGCATTAAATTTAAAAACATTTCCTTCTGGGGTTTGTATTAAAATTGATACTGATTACCAATTATATCTAAAAAGTTTAGGTATATAATGGATATGTGAAGTCAGTCCAGAAGTATCCAGACATGTAATATGAAAAATGGAGACATTTATTGAAAAAGATACAAAATACAGAAACACTGTACATAAGACAATGATGCCTCAGTACCCTTCAAAGTAGGCACCTTAGGACTTCACACTGTTTTCCCATAGCCATCAGCTGCCCATCTATATTTTCCTGAATCTCATCGATGGCCTGAAATCTTTTCCCTTTCAAAGGTTATTTTACTTTTGGTTAAAGTCAGAAATCTCAGGGTGTCAAATATGGGCTGCAGGAGAACTGAGTCACCTGAGTGATTTGATATTTTGCCAAAATCCTCTGCACAAGATGTGTTGCATGAGCAGGCATGTTGTCATGATGAAGCTGCCAACCACCAGTTGCCCATGGCTGCAACCATTTCTGTCATATTGTTTCTGTCAACCAATGCAGAACACTGAGGTAGTACTCATTAATTATTTGGCTTGGAGTGGTGCTTTTGTGATGGAAAATACCTTTTAATAAAAAAAAAAAGAGTTAACATGGTCTTGATTTTGCTGCGACTTTGCCACACCTTCACCACACCTTCTTCAGCTGTGCAGAACCAGGCGACTTCTACTGGGCTGACTGGGATTTCTTTTCTGAATCATAGCTACATACCTGTTATTCATCTCCAGTTATGATCTTGAGGAAATCTGGTTCATTGGTAGTGATTTGACTTAAGTCATTAAGAACTGCAGCATGATGTTGCATCTTTTCTGGTAGCAGAAGCTGAGAAACAAATTTTTCCAAGACACTTTTCATGCCAAGATCCTGCATCAAAATCTCAGACACAGTAGTTTTTGAAATTCCCAGATAAGCTTCTAGTTCTCTCACTGTCAGTCACTGATCTTTGTTGATTGCAGCCTGTACACGTTCAACATTCTCACCTGTTCTGCTTGTGGCATGCTTTTCAGAACATGGATCACTTTCAACAGAGTCTCAACTATCTTTGATATATTTATGTCACACTTTTATTTCTGCTATACTCATTGCATTATCCATGAAAAGCCTTTTCAATCATTTGATGTAGATTTGTTGCTCAACTTGCTCAGTCAATTTGAATGCAACAGCCACACAGTCCACATGGTTACTCAATTACATCCACTGCACCCACTGACTAGTACAGTGAAGTCTTCATTGTTTACTCATGCACATTCCAGTCCACTCTCCTTGGCTGCCAGGTCATATCGATGTCTCACAAACCATTCACCTTTTTTAAAAAATAAAATTTTATTTATATTTTTAGAGAGAAGGGAAGTGGGGGTACAAGAGAGGGAGAGAAACATCAGTGTGTGGTTGCCTCTTATGTGCCCCAGCTGGAGACCTGGCCCACAACCCAGGCATGTTCCCTGACTGGGAATTGATCCAGTGACACTTTGGTTTGCAGTTGTCACTAAGTCCACTGAGCCACACGAGCCAGTGCTGTTTTTGTTATATTAATAATGGCTGGACTTTTTCCAAACAGACCTCTGTACATTAGAACTTTATAATATAAAATGTGGTATGTATATTTAATGCAAAGAGCTGCATATTTTTGGAAATTAAGTATTTGTGTATCACATTTTTATTATAGTTAATTATAGTTTACTATTAGTTAACAAATAACTATAATTAGTTATCAGAATGCCTGTATCTAGCATGGTGTTGCCTGAGTGTTTTTCCAATAATCATGCATTCTAAAGTGTTTTCTCCACTATCAAGAGGAATAAAAGGAAAAGAAAGCCAAAATAAAAAGAGTGGTGATGACTATCTGAAACTCAGTTTACTTGAAGATGTTTATGAAGTAGTTAAATAAAAATACTCAAGTATAATAGCTATCAGCATATTATCAGCATATGTTGTATTCTGTGAAAACCATGTAACAAAGAAATTCAGATTTTTTAATGGGAAAGTCTCTTTTAGTTTACCAGTAATCCTAAAGCAGCCTGCTTCCTTGCTGGTAAGAAAATCATTAGCTCATAAAAGCACAAATCAAACAATATTGAAAAGTAAGGGAGAGTGAAAAATTAGAGAACAATGTAAGATAACAACCACTCTTATTAATTATATGCAGCTCTTGGCATTTGCAGATATTTTTAAAAACAAAATTATTTAAATCCAATATTTCATAAATCTTTGCAATTTTAAATAACAATATATAGATTAAACAAGTTAAAATTACATAGCATTCTGCAGAGATGGAATCTAAGAATTCTTGTAAGTGATATTGTAAGTCTAAATGCAAAGAATTGAGTACCACAAAATAGGTTATTTGCACTATCCTCAAATAAAATCAGTGAAAACCAATAAAAATAAATTTATCTAGCTAAGACTTTTATTAGTTCCAAGTTTAAGATGGGAAAATAAATTACCACCAACACACTGTGATTACAAAAACTAAAAGAGCATAAATGACTTCTAAAATGTCCTAATAAGGAGTTTAACAAATTGTCTCTCAAAAGAACAAGGATAAAACTGGACAGAATTGTCCAAACAACTGTTTAAATACTCTGGAAATTGACAAAACTCACAGGACAAATAATTTACTCAGAATGTACTGATTCATAATAAGAATAATGGAAGTGTATTGTGTTTTGTTCTTGGCATACTCCCAATAACTTCTTCCCTAGTTCAACAATACAGAAGTTCTGCTGGGATGGAGAAAGCAGAGAGAGCAGGTAGAGTAAGGAGATGACTTTCCTGGGAACAAAACGTGAGAAATTCAACTTCCGGCCAAGATGGAAGAATAGGTATTCACACTGTGCCTCCTTGCACAACCAAAATAAGGACAACAACAATTTAAAAACAAAAAACACTCAGTACTGACAGAAAATTGAATTGTATGGAAGTCTGACAACCAAGGAGTTAAAGAAGACACATTAATCCAGACCACTAGGAGGGGCAGAGAGGGTTCACAGCAAAGCAGTGGTGGACCTCAGTCATGCAAGGCAGCCGCAGGAAGACCCAATCAGGTCACAGATTGTGGAAGGACACGGTGTGCAAGGTGGCTGGTAGACCGGGTGGTTGCACATTCACATGCACATACACCAAGTGAAACTGGGGAGCAAGACAGACCATGCAACCCAGGGCTCCAGCACAGGAAAATAAAGCCTCAAATCAGTAATTGAAAACACCTGTAGGGGGTGAGGTGCCTGGAGAAACTCCCAGCCTCACAGGAGAGTTCATTGGAGAGACCAATAGGATCCTAGAACTTATACAAGCCCACCCACATGGGAATCAGCAGGAGAAGGGCCCAATTTGCTTGTGGGAAGCAGGGGCAGTGACTGAAATCTGGCAGAGAGCCCAGCAAGTGCCATTGCTCCTCTCAGACCCCTCCTCTACATACAGCATCACAACCCAGCAACTGGGTTACCCCATTCAGGTGAACAACTAAGGCTCCGCCCCTCACTATATAACAGGCACTTCAAGACAAAAAAAAAATGGTCCAAATGAAAGAATAGATCAAAGCTACAGAAAAAAATATAACTAAGTGATGAAGTGGTAGCCAACGTATCAGATGCACAGTTCAAAACACCGATAATTAGGATGCTCACAGAATTGGTTGAATTTGGTTGCAAATTAGGTGAAAAAATGAAAGCTATGCTAGGTGAAATAAAGGAAAATGTACAGGGAATCAACAAGGATGGGAAGGAAACTGGGACTCAATTCAATGGAGTGGACCAGAAGGAAGAAAGAAACATCCAATCAGAAAGGAATGAAGAAACAAGAATTCAAAAAAAAAAATTGAGGAGAGTCTTAGGAACATCCATGACATCTTTAAACATTCCAATATCTGAATCATACAGGTACCAGAAGGAGAAGAGGAAGAGCAACAAGTAGAAAAGTTATTTAAACAAGTAATAAAAGAGAATTCCCCCATTCTGACAAAGGAAATAGAATTCCAAGAAGTCCAGGAATCTCAGAGGCCAAAAAAGTTGGACCCAAGGAGGAATACACCAAGGCACATCATAATCGCATTACCCAAGATGAAAGATAAAGAGAGAATCTTAAAAACAGCAAGAGAAATGGAGACAGTTACCTACAAAGAAGTTTCCATAAGACTGTCAGCTGATTTCTCCAAAGAAAGCGTTCAGGCAAGAAGGTGCAGGGAAGAAGTATTCCAAGCCATGAAAGGCAAGGACCTATATCCAAGATTGCTGTATCCAGCAAAGCTTTCATTTAGAATGGAAGGGCAGATAAAGTGCTTCTCAGATAAGGTCAGGTTCAAGGAGTTCATCATCACCAAGCCCTGATTATATGAAATGTTAAAGAGACTTACCTAAAAAAAAAAAAAAAGAAGATAAAAACATGTACAGTAAAATGACAGTGAAATGTACAGTAAAATCACAGATATTAACAACCACACCTAAAACAAAACAAACTAAGCAAATAAATAGAATAGGAACAGAAACAGAAATGGAGATCACATGGAGGGTTAGCAACAGGGGAATGGGAGGAGGAGAAAGGGGGAAAAGGTACAGAGAATAAGTAGCATAGATGGTAGGTAGAAAATAGACAGAGGAAGGGTAAGATTAGTACTGAAATGCAGAGGCCAAAGAACTTATATGTATGACACATGGACATGAACTAAAGGGGGGGAATGTGGGTGGGATAGGGTGTGCAGGGTGGATGGGAGTGAAGGGGGAATATGGGACAACTGTAATAGCATCATCAATAAAATATATTTAAAAAAATGAGAAATTCCACTCCCAAAGGTTTTGTCAAAGACTAAACAATCCCAATGAAAAATAATTGATGGAGATTAACATTACAAGTACATTGATATTTATATACTAGTTGGGTCAAAAATAGAATGATGAAAAAAAATGTAGAAGGGAAATAAGGAAAAAGAAGACCACCAAATATTGTCTTATGTTTCTAATTATTTCTATGTTTATGGAAAGCTTGTGCTGCACAATTCTAAACATGTGCTCAAGGGTGACCAGAAAGGCCTTTAGTAAAGTATAACCTAACCATGTATCCTTGTGAGAAAAGGAAGTAATACCTTCAAAACAACTCCAAATTATTTAAAATTTTAATGTATTGCCAACTTATACTCGCTTCCACTGGATGACGGTGAAAGACTTACAGGAGCAAGATATTTAAGCATAATTTCTCATTAATTATTCACTGATAACTAAGGAATATTGACCTAGCAATCCTACAGAACTGATTAGTATATAATATAACTAAGAAGAGAAAAAAATAAGCAGAAGCAAACAGTGAGGGTAATTGGATAAAGGAAGTATTGAGGTAACAAAGTACTATAGAAAGAGTAATAAACAACACCCTGAAATGGGAAACTAGATTCCATATTTGTTACAATGCAATATCTAAATGGCCATTTATTTAACAATAACAATAACAAATGAGGTATGCAGAAGAGAAGAAGAAATTGTAACCTGTGCATAGGAAGAAAAGAGAAATCAACAAAAATTACCTGAAGGGTACTATATATTAAACTTAGTAAGGAGTTAAAAATATCTTCAAAGAAATAGAGGAAACCATGATTAAATAATTAATGAAATGATTGACAAAAATGAATACTCAAATAGAAAATACTAACACACATAAAAATTTTAAAACAGAACTAAATGCATACTCTAGAATTTATATATACAAGAGAAGGTCCCTCTTCCCTACCCCAAAGAAAAACCAAATTATCTTCTAGATGGTGGGTCCTTTGCAGTACAGGCTTCCCCCACTGAGTGTTCTAGGAGCCCATGTGTATCAGTGAAGCAGCAGGTGGTGTTGTGAGAGGCTGCATTTGGCTTCAGTGAATTTTTTGAAGATTCCATGCATTTGCCCATTTCATGATGGGTGATTTATGAGTGCACCTGCCCATACTGTGCTGAGTGTTCAGCAGTTTTTGACCCAAAACAGCATGACCCTGTGCCCCACCCACCTTATTTACCAGATCTTGCCCAAGCAACTTTTTGTTGTTTCTCTGAATGAAAAAGTCCCCAAAGGGAAACTTTTTGCTGGTGTAGAAGAGATGAAACAAACAAACAAACAAAAAAAAAGGCAGAGCACTAAAAGGCCTCAAAATCAGTGAGTTCAAAAACTGTTTTGAGCAGTGAAAAAAAAATCTTGACAGATGTATTGTGACAAATGGAGATTCTTTGAAGGTGACTGAAGTTCAAACATGTATGAGTAGATGCACAGTTTTTAATAAGTAAACTCTGTGGGTTTTTTGGATCTCATCTTGCACAGGTGAAATATAATTTCACTAAAAGAAGATCAACAGAGGCGAGGTAGAAAAAGAATAAATCAACAATCTCGAAGATTGATCATTAGAGACTATCCTGTATGAAGAAAACAAATGACAAGTAATAAATAGAAACTCATAGACCTGCAATACATCAACAAATATATCAGCACACACATAATAGATGCTCAAGAGAAAAGGAAATATAGAATAAAAAATTTCCCAAGTTTGATGAAAATAATTTCCCTGTACTTCCAAAAAGCTCAACAAAATCAAAGCCTTATGGAGAGATCACCAACTGACCCACATCATAGCCATATTGTATGAAAAAATAAAACTTTAAAATCAAAAGAATAATAAAATAAAAATATTATGTGTAAGGGAAACATCAGATTAATAGCTGCATAGAAAGAGCAATGGAAACCAAAAGAGGATATCAACATTGTAAATATATGTGCAACTAACGAAACAGACCCAAAGTTTATGAAGTAAAACCTGGTAGAATAGATTGGATATATAGACAAGTTAAAAATAACTAAGAGACATGAATAACTCCCTTCCAAAGATAAGTAGAAACAAGTAGACAAAATCTATAAGTATATGGATAACTTGAAAATGCATACTATCAACCAAAAAAAACTTATGTAACATTGATAGAATACTTCATCCAACAATCATAGAAGGCATATCCTTCTAATCCAAAAAATCCAATAAAGAACACTATAGCCCAATATAGATCATATGATTACCATAAAGTAAGTCTCAGTATATGGGAAATAATTGAAGTCACAAACTATGTTCTCTGACCAAATTGGATTTATGTAAGTAAGAGCAACAGAAGTAAATTAGGAAGAACCATATAAAAAATGAAAATTAAACACACACAATAATTTATGGGTTACAGAAAAAAAAATTGCAGGAATTTAGAAAAGGCTATGAGCTAAATAAAAACAAAACAATATGTTACAATTTATGCGACACAGCTAAACTCATGCTCACAGGAAAAACGCTAGCTCAGAGTTAGTGTGCTAGGTTTGCTATGCAAAATACCACGGTAGCAAAAACACCAGAAGTTTATTTCTCACAGTTCTGGAGTCTGGAGATCCAGAGCTACCATGTGTTGGCAGATTTGGATTCTCCCAAGAGAGGTCTTGTTCCTTTGGATATGGCTACCTGTGTACTTAGCAGGACCTTTCCTATGGGCATGCATATCTCTGGTGTCTCTTCCTTTTTAAAAAAGACCAGCAGTCTTATTGGATTAAAGCTCCATCCTTTTAAATTCATATAATCTTAATTACCTCTTATCTCCAAATAGTCATATTGTAGATTAGGGCTTCAATATGTGATTTTTTTAGGGCTATATAATTCTCTTCATCACAAGCTCTAAATACCTATAACAAAAATAACAAAAATGAAATAATTCAAATAATAATCTGTTACAGTCTTTATAAATTAGTAAAAGAAGAACAAACTAAACCCAGTATAAGCAGAAATAGAAATCCTAAAATTTAGAATAAAAATCAACAAAAGACAAAATAGTAAAACAATAAAGAATATACCTAAAACAAATACATATCACTTTGTAAAGAACAACGAAATTCAAATTGAACAATAGAAATTGATAACAAAAAACCTTTAGTTAGAATGACAAATTAAAAATGAGAAGAAAAAATATTAAAATAAAAATTTCAAAAGCAGATATCACAGTGAACCATAAAGAAATTAAAAGCATTATAATAGGATATTTTCAACAACTGTATTTAAACAAATTAAACAACTTAGATAAATTGGACATATTTCTAAGAAAAGAAAAAGTAGCAGCAAAACTTCCTTTTATACAAAGAAAGAGAAAATTATAAAACACCAATAAAATGTAAATAAATTGAATTACTAATTAAAAGTCTATCCACAAAACATCAGGCCCAGATGAGGGCCTGTTAATTACAGAAATATACAAAACATTTAATGAAAAGATAGTATCAGTCCTTCAAAAAAATTCTTACAGAAAACAGAGTAGGCAGGAACATTTTCTACATTATCTCTGGTAAATACAGACAAAAATTATATAAATGCTAGCAAACTTAATACAGCAATACATTAAAAATATTTTTGAAGCATTACCAAGTGAAATTTACCCCAACAAGGCAAGGACTATTTAACATACAAAGTAACTTTTAATTATATATCATATGGCTTGAATAAATGACAAAAGCCATATGATCCTATCAAAAGGAATGCACAGCATCATGAATAGAGATAACAATACTGCACTATACCCAATTGGGTGAATATTGTTACAATGACAATAACATTACAATATATCAATGTGTCAAAGTAATAGGTTATACACCTAAATTTACACAATTTTATGTCAAATACACTCAATTAACAGAAAGAATACATAAATTTACTTAACTAACAAAAATATGAAAAAGCATTTGACAAAACCTAAAATTTATTCAAGATAAAATTCTTAGTGAACTAGAAACATATAAAGGAACTTCTTAATCAGGATATAAACCATCTAGAGAGAGGGAAAAAATCTAGAGAGGAAAATAATCTAGAGCTAACATCATGCTTTCAAAACGGTATTTTCCATCTTTTCTAAAAAAGATCACCTTGTTACTGCTTCTACTTGATGTTGTACTGAAGTGTTGTACTGAAGGTTTTAACCAGTGTAAAGAGGCAAAGTTAAGTATATAAGCATCCATATAGGAAAGGATAAAGTAAAACTGACTTAAATTCAAAAATTATGTGCTTTTATATGAGTGCTTTCATGGGATTGAAGATTAATATAAAATGTCAATTGCATTCCTATATGTTAGCAATGAGCCATTTGAAAATAAAATTAAGAAGAAATTTCTTTTATAATAACATCAAAAATAAATAAAATAAAATACTTGGAAATAAATTTAACAAATAATATGCAGGAATTGTACACTAAAAACTACAAAACAATTGTGGTACTAATTAATGTTCTAAGTATATAGTTTTAAAATTAAAAGTTGAAAATTACATTAGTAATCTCCACTCCTAGGAATCTACCCAAGTGTATGTCTCCAGAATCAGAACAGGAACAGACACTTTTGTACAGCCAGAGACCTAGACCACACAGGGTTATTGAACTGTAACTATCACACTCCTGGTTTTACTGGATTCCTAAAGGTTATTCATACACAATTCCTGGAACCCATATGATCTTTCTAAATCTTTCTAATATCATTAATACTTGTAATTTCACTAATAAAATTATTTCTAAAATTCTATGTGTTAATTAACTCATGTAAACACATCTTAATAATTCAATATTAGCCAACTCTAAAATTTGAATTCCTAATTAGTATGTTTCAAACATTAACTAGTGTTAAATACAGAGACCATTAGAAAGGTCTCTGCAAACCAAAAGGTCTCTGGTTCGATTCCCAATTAGTGCACATACCTGGGTTGTGGGCCAGGGCCCCAGTAAGGGGCGTGTGAGAGGCACCCACACATTTTCTCTCCCTCTCTTTTTTTTTCACTTCCCCTCTCTAAAAATAAATAAATAAAATCTTTAAAAAATAAAATAAAATGTTAAGGTCAACCAATATCAACCAGCCAGCTAAGGTTTAAGCAATAGCCAATTAGATAATTTTTTTTCATTGCTTCCACACCTTCTCTGTATATCATTTCCCTAGGCCCTCTGTGGGCAAAGCTCTAGCCACTTTCACTTTGGCACTGCCCAGTTAAAGTAGTTATTTGCTCAAATAAACTCTTCAGTACTAATAAGCCTCGGTTAATTTTTTTTTAAAAGATTGTATTTATTTATTTTTAGAGTGAAGGGAAGGGATGGAGAAGGAGAGAAAGAGAAACATCACTGTGTGGTTGCCTCCCATGTGCCTCACAACTGGGAGGGCCCACAACCCATGCATGTGCTCCGGCTGGGAATGGAACTGTTGACCCTTCGGTTCTCAGGTCTGCACTCAATCCACTGTGCTTCACCAGCCAGGGCTCAGTTAACGTATTAACATTACTTAATAAATAAATGATAATATACACACATATATTCTTTGTATGAGGTATTTCAAAGTAATTAGCATATGAACAAATTTAACAGCATGGACTATGAAATAATTCCATATTCATAAATGAGTATTTAGTAACATTTAATGTGATAATTCAGGAACCAAAACAAAACATCCCACGCATCTTGATTCTCTTTACCAAGACAAATTGCATATCAACCTTGTGCTTAAGATGGCTGAAAGTTTTATTTGAACACTCTTGAAAATGGATTATAAAATGTGTCAAATATGAAAGACAGAGGTAGAAAATACTTTAAATTCAGATCCACAATGAACCCATATTCTGTCTCTCTCTCTCATTCACTCATTCATACACACACAGTATATCATCACATGGTCAATGGCACAGTAAAACATGTTTCTAACTTAATATTTACAATTTTAAATGTTGTTAAATTATAGTTTTAGAATGTACCGCTTCCTGAAGAAACCAGTAAAGGTTCTAAAAGGCCTTTTAAATGCCAGTAAAGTTACTACCACATGGAATTGTGTTTATTAAGATTGAAATGAAACTGCATTTTTAAGTAAAAGGAAAATTGTTTTAATTAATGTTAATTCATAAGAATGTACACTTTCATGACTAAACAGTGATGGCAACTAACAATTTAATATACAAACCATCACTTTATAAAATTAAAATATATATTAATATAAAACTTAAAAAATGCTGCCCCAGAACTTCTAGTAATTTTGCCTGGCCTATTTTTGTAAGCTGAAAGTGGAAATTATGCTATTATTAATTGTTCAAATTCTAGATTATATATTTGTTTTGGCTAAATAAGTGATTTAAAACTATGAACAATGTTTGAAATGATTACAGTTGTGTTTCATTATTCATTATTTATTGAGTTAGCATTAATGTTCTTCAGGGCTTACAGAGATATTTCAAGAGCAATTTTTTTCTTTGAAAGAAATATTCAGTCATGAAAAGCAAGGACCTACAACCAAGATTGCTGTAATAAGCAAAGCTATCATTTAGAATGGAAAGGCAGATAAAAAGCTTCCCATACAAGAAAAAACTAAAGGAGTTCATCATCACCAAACCAGTATTATATAAAATGTTAAATGGACTTACTTAAGAAAAAGATCAAAACTATGAAAAATAAAATGGTAAAAATATGTATCTCTCAACAGTTGAATCTAACAACCAAACTAAGCAAACAAGAAGAACAGAGATGGAATCATGGATACATAGAGCATTTTGATAGCTGCCAAATGGGAGAGGGTGTGGGGGAGAATAAGTGGAGAGATGAATGGATTAAGAAGTAAAAATAGGTAGTTCCAGAAGAGCCATGGGTGTAAAGGACAGTATAGAAATTGGAGTAGCCAAAGAACTTATGCACGTGACTCACGGACTTGAACAATGGAGGGACTGCCTGAGAGAGTGGGGGTTACTGAGTGGAGAGGCCAAAGGGGGAGAAATCAGGACAACTGTAATAGCATAATCAATAAAATATAATAAAAATAAAGCCATGCCTTTACATAGCTCACTTCCTGAGGGAGAAGGTGGTATTGGTGGAAGAGGGATAAACAATAATGGAAAAAAATACAATAAAATAAATTTTTAAAAAAGCAGAAACAGAAATGTTGTTGAAGCTGTTTCAGAGAGATGGAAAATAAAACTCTAAGCTTAAAAATCTACTCAGCAACAAACTATGAAGGAAGAAAATGATAGAATGAGTATTTGGGATTGATATGTAAATCATTACAAAATTTTCAGCTAATTTTCAGTGCTACAAAACACAAATCTTTAATTAAAAAGAAGTATATGTTTTGAATGACAAATGGATGGGAGAAGATATTTGTAAAGGATACCTCCAAGCTAATATCCAAAATGTATAAAGAACTCATATATCTAAATGTATAAAGAACATGTAACATTCTATTAGTTTCAGGTATACAAAATAATGATTCTGTATTTGTATATATTATGAAATGATCATCCTCAAATTTTATTTTTAAAAGTAATTGGAGAAATAATTATGATGCTATCCTAATATTTTCCTGTCTTTTACTGCTGACAAGTGACAATTTTTGTGTGACAGTTTCTAGACACTGTCTAGACATCTATAAAATAAGACGTACTGTTGTCTTCTTGTGGAAGGAATGAACTCAAGGACTAACAGTAACAAAGAGGATCAAATAAATATTGTATGACAAATCAAAATTGATAAAATGTGGTACTTTCTCTTCAAATCAATTTAGCTTATCTTCATAGGAATCTAAACTATGGGAAGAGAACCATATATACAATTTTATTAGGCAAATTCATGTGTTCTTGACTCTGAATAAAAAGGATGGAAGGAGAATGAAAAGATTAGGAAAGAAAAGACAATTTTGACAGATACAGTCTTTGTAGATTAAAAAGGATTTTAAATATTTTAATATTCATTAATTTTAGCTACTTTATTCATTTTTATTAAGTGGCTTGTTAGAATATTTAATGATTTTACATAACAAAGATCTCAGGAGTTATTTACTTTGTTGTTTGTTTCTTATTTCATAAAAGCAAAACTAATGAAAACCAGATTTAAAAAAAAAATGAATGATGGATACATTTCAAAACACTGCAACTCATTGAATATTTTCAGTCCAAAGTTCCTAAAGAGTATAAAGACATTATCTAGATCAGAGCAAGAACATATTTAAAGATAATTAGCTGTTGTTTATAAGCAGGACTTTTTTGTCCATTCAGTTTTATGTATATTCTACTAGAACCTTGAATATAGAAACTTCCCCCATTCTTCTGTGCCATAAAATTATACAAGGTTATTACTAAACTCATAGGATATTTTTATGGATGCTCCCACCACCAAAAACTGGAATCCTAAAATTCAAGGAAAAGATACATTGTAATGGTTTTATGGAAATTTTTGAATTGGTGATTAATTACTGTCAGCAGTATAGACAGAACTACATAAAAAACAACACATGAAAAGGCACACCCAGACCCTTGGGATTATAAACCCTTAGAACAAAGTTACAGTAGGTGCATGTTGAAAAGAAGTTTTTCAGATGACTTAGAATGATTAAGAAATCCCAAGACCTTGTATTATTTAAGAGCAAGCACAAAAACAAGGTATAAATCAATGAATAATTTAAAATAAAATAACAAAAAAGAAACATCACATGAAAATGAAAGTAATGTGGCATAAAAAATAGGATTATCAGATCCTGTAAAACTAATGAGAAAAACATCAAATAGGATTTAAACCTAATGTTGAACTAAGCATTTATCTTGGAGTGAAAATTAATTGAGTTCAAAATTTCTATGTGTATTCAACTTTCAAAGCACCACAGTCCACCACATATTTGATGCTCAATACATATTTTTAGGGTACACAAATGCTCTCTAACTAGTAAAGCACAAGTAAATTCATGCAGAAGTGGAGAAAGCACTGATTGTACTTGTGCCACTGTTCCAGGTATGCTCAAAGCCCATCTGCTGTACCAGATGTCTGGTGGTTGATGGAACAGCAACGTGTGGGAAGCAAAATGTGTCTCTTTCCAAGAAGAACACTAGGAAAGAGTCCAATGCAATTGTGCCAGGACTACTCCTAACCTCCATCAATAGCCTCATAATCCTATTGAGTTTCCTAATTTAACCAGAAAGCTCTGCAAATGTGTGGAGAGATAATTGGACTGCATTTTACAATTCGAAATAAATAATCCTTTAATATTTTTGATAAAAGTTAATTTTCATGATGTTCTTCAAACACTGTATTTGCTACATATTCCTTTAAACATACTGACCTCAACAGTTCCTTTATGCAATATTTCTAAATATACCCCTAATTTTCAAGTACTTAATGTGAGTAATATATATAATTATAAAATCTATAGTTTGGAGAATAAAAATCTAATGACTGAATTTCCTATTTCAGATGCCAAGCTCTCATCTGTAAGTAGTAGGATTATGGAAAAAATGCAGGCAATTGCATTAGATTTAGCTTTATTTTCTCCAGATTATTATAAACCAGTATCATTACTGTAAATTATTCTCCTTCAATAATCAAACAAATGTCTGTTATCTAATCCTAAAAAAGTTTTATTTATATCTGCAATTTTTAACTTTGACTTGTTTTTTTCCCTTCTGTACCTGTAGTCTCCTTTTTCCTCTCCTCCCATGTTGTTCCCTTGTTCTCCCTCCTGTCTCTCTCTCTCCCACTCTGTTTCAGATATGCCCACACACATATGCATATATGCACACATACACAATAATATATGCACAAGCACACAGTCATTAAACCTCTATTAAGTACAGTGTATGAGAGTACTGTACCATATAAAGTAGTGAAATAAGTAAAAAGGAAACCCTAAACATCTCAATTGATAGCAGGTATTAGTACAATAATATGAGTATTACTAAGGACACAGTATCTGCCAGGTGTCATATTAGCTTACTTGATTTATCTCACGTTTGCTAAATGACTCCTGGTGTTTGTGTGCAATGTTGAAAGACAGTATGGTCAGGCATTTGGTTTTATGGATAAACACTGAAGCCCAATGTGGTTCAAAATTAGACCCAAGGCCACACAGCTGGTAAATGACTCAAGTTGATACTCAATCCAAAATTTGTCAAACTTGAAAGCCCACATTCATACCTGTGACCCCCTGACTGGACTGCTTTTCTCTCTACAAAATAAGGTTTTTTGTTTGTGTGCCTGTTTCTAGGACAAGAGGAGGAATGTCTGGCTTTGTCTAGACCTGGCATTATTTAAATATGCCTCTCCACTGAGGACATTGCCCAAATTTACCTAATTATACCTGACTCACAAAACTTGCCAAGATGAATTTTGTAAGACAATAAAATATTAGAAAAGCTTTATTTTAAGTGTGTGTTATCATTAGAAACCAAATTTGTAAACAGGAGCCAATTTAAGATTAATAACTTGATTTCTGATAATAGAAAATGAGTCAAGTCCTTGAATCCAATAGTACTATATCTATTGTTCATTTAAACAGAAAAAACTTCTAGCCATAGAATATTATTGTACCGCAATTTTCTTAACATAATAAATTTAATTAGTTGATTATTAAATCATCTTGCTATTAAATTTACATGCATGAAGGATAAATATTTTAATGATGAAGCTTTATTTCCGAATGTTATAGAAGGAAGATGGAGAAATACCTGGAGTTAGAGATGTAGATTTGGATTTTAGATCTGACATTAATGCCTTGATTACCGACAATATAGTAAACCAGTTTGAGGAAGTTTGCTTATCTGTAAACACGGAGAGAACTGTTACAAACTTAATGGGTTTTGGTGTAAATTAAATAGATGATATTTTAATATCTGAGTTCTCTGCAGGTCACAAGTATCATTTATTGGCATAGTAGTCACAAAATTTATAATATTAAATCAATGTTCTTTTTTTCTTACTCTGTTCAGAAAAAGGACATTATTTGTTAATTATATAGTTTTGGCTCTATAAACAGTCAAGCCAATAAAATTGATATAGTTTAAAAATTCTGACAATCAAGCCCCCATCTTTGAGTAGGGATCCATAAGGTTGTATATTTTTATATCTAGCAGCCAGGTCAACAATAAAACTCTCATTTGTCCCCATTTTTCCCCCTGTGCCCTCCCCTGCCAAGCCCACCCCCTGCTCCTCCAGTCAATACCCACACTATTGTCCATGTCCATGGGTTAGTATTTTTAACTATAGTTACCATGATGTACATTAGATGATTAAATTTATTCATCTTAGAGATAAAAATTTATACCCTTTGACAATCGTCTCCCTATTGCCCTACTGCTCACCCACTGGCGACAACTATTCTACTCTATATTTCTAAAAGCTCAATGTTTTGCTTGCTTGTTTGTTTTGTTGATTAGGTTCTACTTAAAGGTCAGATCATATGGTATTTGTCTTCCACCACCTGGTTTATTTCACTCAGCATAATGTTCTCCAGAGACATGGAAATTAAGAACAACCTGACAGTAACCAGATAGGAGGTGGGAGGGTATAATGGGGAGAAAGGATGTAAGGGATTTCAGGAACAACTATAAAGGACACATGGATAAAACTAAGAGGGATAATTAGGGGAGGGAGGTGGGGATGGCTGGGGTGGGGGGAGTAGTGAGGGGTAAATGCAGGCAACTGTACTTGAACAATAAAATAATTTTTAAACAATAAAAAATAAAAGTTCAATGTTTTTAGATGCCTCATATAAGTGAGATCTGATTTATTTCACTTAGCACAATGCCCTCAAAGTCCATCCATGTTGTTACAAATTAATGTTTCCATAAATAGTGTGAAAAATGGTATATGCATCATATATGTTATACATATATCATATGTATGACACATATCACACTATTATATATTATACATGGTGTGGCAAACGTAGGTTTATAGTTTCTTGCATGGAATGTAATACAATAATACATAATAATCATGTACTCACAACTATAAACCTACTTTTGCTCAATGCTGTATATAATATAGATATATAAAGAGATAATTTATATAGACAGAAAGATAGATATAACTTATATAAAGTATATATACCAAGTGTCAGGCATCTTGGTGGTGACCTTATATTATGCATACAATAAAAACTTTAAAAATTTATTTGTTGTTAAATGGAACATTGTAGTTCAGAAAGAAATCTACTCATTATTTCCAAAACTAACTTTTTTTTAGAAATAATTATAAGTGTAGAGCTGTGGCTTTTTTTGAGAGTAATGTTTATATTCAAACCGATAGACAATATTTTATCACCCAGTTCTAAAATCAGTACTAGAGGTCAGATAACATGTAAATAACTAAGAGTTATCTTGAATCCCTTCAAGCAACTGGGATAAATTATTAATCATTTTTTATTTATGGATATTTTGACAGATGGAGATTATTTATATGTATACATATATCACTACATATGTCACAGTATATCAAATATTTTGATAAGGTAATATCATAGAACTTCTAAATAATACACTAAATGTTCTTGAGTATATCCTATGCCATAAGGCAATATGAATTTTTTGTGCTGTAGCACATTTCAATGGCACTAACATCTGTCAGGAAGGAACAGAGGTGAGAATCCAACATTATGACAGAAAAAGATAAAAAAAAATTTTAAAGTCATTATTAAATTCTACTATCTTGTGTGCTGAAAAAGAATTAAATTCCATAACTACTCGTTAGTATATCATGTCTAAATGCAGCAAGGACAAATTTCTGCTAAACAATGTATTTCCCTTCCCAAGTTTCTGAAGTTTACAGTTGGATGAAATTTAGTACTTTACTTTGAAAATGTCATAAGAACCCAAGAAATTATTTTTAAAACTAAACTTTACCTATTCTAATACTGGGTCTCTGAGAGCATCACTGTCAGGTGGGAGACAGATAATTTACCTCAAGAAGTTAAACAAAGTTTAAACACACTGTACAGAGTAACTTTTGCTTATTTATTTATATAACATTGTTAGCACTTACCCTATTCCAGGCACTTGGCCAAGCATTTCAAATTAATTAACTCATCTAATCCTCACCACCATTTATGAAGTCAACCATATTTTGGCAGGTCAAAATATGAAAAATTACCTGTATCTGATTTTCCGTCTTACTATTAAGTAAATGACATTTTAAAAAGTGTTTACAAGATAAAATATTATATGCTAAGAATCTACCCATATAAAGCTCTGATTAGATTTTTAAGAAAAGTATCCTGCTGTTGGTTACATAGTGACTGGAACAGAGTGTACAGTTTGGCATTTTCATATTCTTTTCATTCATTTTCTCTTCATCCTTCATGCCTTCACCAACAAGTCAACTTCTCCAAAATGAAAGGTAGGAAGAGAGAATGAAGAAGCCAAACTAAGAATACATATTTTTCCCCTACTACATAACCAGCTTTCTTATTTGTCCACTTTGTACTTTTCTAATTCTATTTTGCCACCTTCCCTCCAAAATAGACAAATGTTTTCATTTTTAATTTTTTAAATTTTCCTCTCCATTTTTTCATTATTTTAAATTTTTTATTGTTGTTCAAGTATAGTTGTCTCTATTTTCCCTCCACCATGCTCCAACACCCCACCCATCCCCACCTCCTACCCTCGAACCTACCCCCCTTGGACTTTGTCCATGTGTCCTTTATACATGTTCCTTGATGGCCCTTCCCCTGTTTCCCCCCATTATCCCTCTCCCCTCTCCCCTCTGGTTACTGTCAGTTGGTTCTCTATTTCAATGTCTCTGGTTATATCTTGCTTGCTTTTTTGTTGATTAGGTTCCACTTATAGGTGAGATCGTATGGTATTTTCCTTTTACAACCTGACTTATTTCACATAGCTTAACACTCTCCAGTCACATCACTAACCATCGAAGGGATGCAAATTAAAACCACAATGAAATAGCACTTTACACCACTTACAATAGCCATCATAACCAAATCAACAAACAAGTGATAGTGAGGTTGTGGAGAAAAGAGAACCCTGGTGCACTGTTGGTGGCAATGCAGACTGGTGCAGCCACTGTGGAAACAATATGGATTTTCCCCAGAAAACTACAAACGAAACTGCCTTTTGACCTAGCAACACCACAGCTGGTATTATACCCTAAGAGCCCTGAAACACTAATTTAAAAGAACCTATGTACCCCAGTGTTCACAGAAGCACAATTTACAATAGCCAAGTGCTGGAAGCCACCTAAATGCCCACCAGTAAATGAGTGGGAAAAATGTTTTGATGTGAAAATTATCTTCTTCAGGTATCACTTGAAATAACTTTGAAAATTGATACTCCCTTTCATATTTTAGATGACTTCTGTAAATTTCATTACAAAAGTTTAAAAGGTTATAATTCATACATGTTGTAATTTATATGTTAAATATAAAGTTAACACATTTCTTTTTAAAGTTGGATAATGACATCATTAGACCCTGAAACAATTATGTGGTGTTAAGTATTCTACTTTGGAGAAATCAGAAAAGTAGATGACAGATTGGGAAATGAGGTAGGGGGCAAAGGAAATAATAAAGGGTGGGTTACTGTTATGAGCAGCAGTAGAGCACATGTTTCAGCTGCTTCTGAAATCATTTAGATGGACTGACTTGTACATATACCATAAGTACATCATTGAAAGTCAAGAAATATGGCTTATTTATCTACCACCTTCCCCATTGGTAGAGGGTTTCTCCTGGAAATAATAATTTCAAGATACGTTCCTCCCTTCCCAAGTCTGGGTCAAGTAAACTCCTCTAGCCCGAGGAAGCTTTAAGGCTAAGAGTGGCAAGTCTGAGGGAAGTAAGTATCAGTATGCATAGAGCATGTCCACCAAACTGCAGAAGTCTTTGGGGTGGGCCAAGGTTTAAGTGTCATACGTCTGACAGTGTGTGATTTAATTCCCAAGAATTTTTCATTAAATAAGTTATGCTTTCTGATTATTAAAACTAAATTTAAAGTAAATTTTTAGTATTCAAATATAAACTCATTGTTATGAATACAGAAAAAGCAAAACTATTTTTTAACTTTTCAATTACAGTTGACATTCCATATTATTTTATATTAGTTTCAGGTGCACAGCATAGTATTTAAACAATTAAATAATTTAAGAAATGGTACCCCTAATACTTCTAGTACCCTCCTGGCACCATACATACTTAGTAAAATATTATTGACTATATCCCATATGCTAAAATTTATACCCCCCAACTACCAAATTTTACTTCTTAATCTTTCTTCCAAGTTGGCCCCCAACACACCTCCCTCTAACCACCATTAGTCCATTCTCTGTATGTATGAGTCTGTTTCTATTTTGTTTGCTCTTTTTTTTTTTTGTATTATACACATAGGTGAAATGATGTGGCATTTGTCTTTCTTTGTTTGATATTTCACAAAGCATAATAACCTCTAGGTCCATTGATGCACCACCTCTTCTTTACCCAATTGTCTATTGACAGGCACCTGAGTTGCTCCCATATCTTGGCTGATGTTTAGTGACTAACTGACTTACCATAGACAACTTGATCCCTAAGAACTTTTCCCTTGACTTTTGGTATTTTGCATTTGTACTCTTTTACTGATTCTTACTAATCTTCAATATTGGTATAGGGCTTGTACATTGTTTCTCAGAGAATGAATTAGGTAAACATGCCCAGTATTTCTTTGTTTATTTAAATAATGTCACTAAGGTATCTTGTTCAAAATTCACTGATCAAGCCATTTGGTGTTTTAAATATTATTGATTTTGGATTCAGTTAAATTAGATGAATATTAACTTACAAATACCAGCACTTGGTAGTAGGGTGTGCATACACATACACATCTAAGCAGTAAATGAAAAGTTTAGGAAATCTCCGAAATATATAGCATGTGATCAAGAAAAGAACATATCTATGGAGGTCTATGAACTGAGCATTTTATTGTTCTAACAATCTTTATGTGAAAAACTATTATTTCCACATGATTAATATGACCGATAAAATAAATGTGTACTCATTGTGCAAAAATAAATCAGAAAAACAGTCTATTATATGTAGTGTGAGTTTTCTCTTTTAAATATGATTATTCAGGTCTTTTTGTGGACACACAAGATTTTTTAGGCAATACTTTTTTGTTCATGGTTTACATTTTTCTAAAATTTTTAAACCTAATAAACATAGCAAGGGATACTATGCCTTCAATGGTTGAGACAGCTGTTATATACACATTTAAACTTTAGCTATAACTCAAAGAGCTTCAAATTGAGTTTTTAAAATTTTGGGGGTATTTCTGTTACCTTTCATGTATTTGACTTTGAGAATCTCCATAAATAAATAGTTATTTCTAAAACCCTCAAATTCAAATGTAAATTTTTAATTGAATTTATTGAGGTGACACTAGTTCCCCAAACCATATATGTTTCAAGTGTACAACTCATTCAAACATAATCTGCACACTGCATCATGCACCTCTCACCCCAAGCAAAGTTTCTTTCTATCCCCATTCTCCCCTCCTTTGCCTACCTTGACCTACCCCCCATCCCCTTTCTTTCTGGCTATCACCACACTGTTGTCTGTGTTATGTATGTATGTACATATGTATGTATGTATGTGTGTATGTATGCATATATGTATTTTGGATAAGCCCTTCACCTTTTTTCACCCAAACCCACCATGTCTGACAGCTGTCAGTTTGTTCCATGTATCCATGCTTCCATTTTTATTTTGTCCATCAGTTTGTTTTGTTCATTATACTCCACATATGAGCAAGATCATATGGGATTTGTTCTTCCCTAACTGGTTAATTTCACTTAGCATAATAATCTCTGGGTCTATCCATGCTGTCACAAAAGTAAGATTTCCTTCTTTTTTACCATTGTGTAATATTCCACTGTGAAAAACTACCACAACTTTTTTTATCCATTCATCTACTGATGGTCACTTGAGTGGTTTCCAGATATTAGCTATTGCAAATAACACTGCAATGAACATAGGGGTGCATATATTCTTTCAAATTACCATTTCAAATTCTTAAGGTAGATTTCTAGAAATGGGATTGCTGGGCTAAAAAAAAAAAAAGAGAGACTGAGTCAAACTAAAAAGCTTTTGTACAGAAAAAAGAAGCCATCAACAAAACGAAAAGGGAACCCATTGTATAGGAGAGCATATCTGTATTTGCCAGTGATAACTCTGATAAAGGGTTAATTTTCAAAATATGTAAAGAAGTTATACTATTCAACACCAGGAAGACGAACAATCTGATTAGAAAATAGGCAAAGGACCTGAATAGTCGCTTCTTTAAAAAGGGCATACGGATGGCCAATAGACATGAAAAAGTGCTCAGTGCCATTAATCATCAGAGATGCAAATTAAAACAAAGAGATAACATCTCACACCTCTGTCAGAATGGTTATCATCAATAAATCAATAAACAGCAAGTGCTGGTGAGGATGTGGACAAAGCAGAACCCTTGTTCACAGTTGGTGGGAATGCATGCTTGTGCAGCCACTGTGGAAAACAGTATGGAGTTTCCTTAAAAAATCAGAAGTGGAATGGTCTTTTGATCTAGCAATCAGATATAAATTCTATCAATTCTATCTGCCCTTTAACCTTCATGTCTTGATGCTCACTTGATCTTAACATGGGAAGGTTCTCATTCCCTGTATGCATCTGACTGTTTCTTCTTTTGGTGTCTTTGCACATGGCCCTAGAATGCCTTTCAGTGCTCTCTTTCCCTGACTCCTAATCAACCTTTAAGATTTTCTTCAATGTCAATACTATAAGGAGTTTTTACTCATGCCCCATTTGAGTTAGATATCTTGGTCCCCTTACAGCTCCCAATATGAGAATGCTTATTAGCAATAATAATCCTTCTTCTCCACCAATTTATAAGTTCCTTGAAGGCATGAGCTTTGGCTTAGCTACATATGTGGTCTTAATGCAGACACCACACTGTATTCAGTATTTACTGGAGAAAAAATGAATGGGTAAATGTATGCTGAATAAGTGAAAGCATATATGGCATATGGCATGCTTTGCTTGCTTACATTTCATGTCACCACCTTTTTAGTATGAGATATTAAGATTCAAATGAAGTTGAAGAAAGAACCATTTCCTTTGGTCTTAAAATGAAAGTTTATTCCAACATAATAAGGAGTACAGAAGTGGGTTTTTTTTTTTTCTGATAGACTGTTGCATATGATTTTGCTTACATTCAAGAAAATAAAGAATAATACATTATTGATTAAATTAAGTAGTTTTATATTTGGTTTGTTTTTCTGTCATGCTATAGCACTTGGATAAACTTGCTATCAGATGTATTAGAGTAAATATTTAGACTTGTCATCACTAATCAAAATTACTTTAGAAGAAACACACCATTTTGTTAAGAAGGCAATTTATTGGAGATATATTCTTAGTTTGTACATGTGTATGTTTATTTCCAGTCTAAAGACAGAGTAGCTGCTTTTGTCTTTTAACATCATTAGTTTTCTTACAGTGCTATTGTTTCTTTAATAGTGGGAGAAACATTCCAAGAAACATGAAAACTGTCTATAATCATTGCATTGAGTAATTTTCAGAGCTGCACATTTGTTCAAAAATAACTAATGATGTTGGACTTCTTCCAGGCATCTTACACATTTGGAATATTTATTTATATTCAGTCAAACAATATAAACACATGTCTCCTTTCTGAAAGAAAAGCTTAGTTCACCTCATGCATAGACTTAATAAACTCTGCAAAATAAAGTAGTGGAGATTATTGCTTTGCACAGTTGTAGCAGCCTCATTAGTTTCACTACATAGCTTGAAATGCTTTCATGCCAAATTAAAAATGTAGGTCATTCAAAGGACTAATGGTGCTATTTCAGCATGAAGTGATTTCAAGCTCCCTCACATACAGGTCTTTTATCTTATTCTGTTGCAAACCCCTTTTCACAATGGTTATAATTTTATATGTCACTTTTATAAAATCATATATAATTGCATTGTTAGAATATATGCTTTACATGTCCACCAAATTATGGGGTTTTAAAGGTAATAATTTTCAGTGTCTGATAAACTACTAAAAATTGTCCCTTTAGTTTCATGAAATAATTCCCAGTGTTCCAAAAGTGGATTCAATAGACCAATAATTCTGTTGCTTTTTTAACTTTATTATTTTCATTTTAAAATATATTTTATTGATTATGCTATTACAGTTGTCCTGTTTTTCTCCCCTTTATTCCCCTCTGCCCTGTACCACCCTTCCAATATCATTCCCCAGCCTTAGTTCATGTCCATGGGTAATACATGACCAAACAAGTTCTTTGGCTTCTCCATTTCCCATACTATTCTTAACCTCTCCCTGTCTATTTTATACCTGCTATTTATGCTTCTTATTCCTTGTACCTGTTTTCCCATTGTATCCCCTCACCCTCCCCACTGATAACACTCCATGTGATCTCTATTTTTGTGAATCTGTCCCTGTTCCAGTTGTTTGCTTAGTTCATTTGTGTTTTTGTTTTTTTAGGTTCGGGTGTTGATAGTTGTGACTTTGTTGTCACTTTACTGTTTGTATTTTTTATCTTCTTTTTCTTAGGTAAGTCCTTTTAACATTTTATATAATAAAGATTTGATGATAATCAACTCCTTTAACTTGACCTTACCTGGGAAGCACTTTATCTGCCCTTCCATTCTAAATGATAGCTTTGCTGGATAGAGTAATCTTGGATGTAGCTCCATTCCTTTCATGATTTTGAATACTTCTTTCCAGCCCTCTGTTGTCTGTAAGGTTTCTTTTGAGAAATGAGTTGGTAGTCTTATGGAAACTCCTTTGTTGGTAACTGTCTCCATTTCTCTTGCTGTTTTTAAGATTCTCTCCTTATCTTTAATCTGGGTAATATAATTATGATGTGCCTTGTTATGTGCTTCCTTTGATCCAACATCTTTGGGACTCTCTGAGGTTCCTGAACTTCTTGGAAGTCAGTTTCCTTCACTAGGTTGGGAAGTTCTCCTCCATTGTGTTTTCAAGTAAGTTTTTAATTTCTTGCTCTTCTTCTTCACCTTCTGGCACCCCTATGATTTGGATCTTGGAATGTTTAAATTTGTCCTGGAGGTTCCTAAGCCTCTCCGCATTGTTTCTGACTTCTTGTTTCTGCATTCTGTTCTGGTTGAATGTTTCTTTTTTTCCTTCTGGTCCAAACCATTTATTTGAGTCCCACTTGGTTGCCTGTATATTTTTCTTTATTTCATTTTTCATAACCTCTTTTTCCTCTATTTGCAACCATACTCAAACATTTCTGTGAGCATACTGATTACCAGTGTTTTGAACTCTGCATCTGATAGAT
>PVKU01007955.1:33232-73383 GCA_004027475.1 Anoura caudifer
TTTTTTTTTTTTTTTTTTTTTTTTTTTTTTTTTTTTTTTTTTTTTTTTTTTTTTTTTTTTTTTTTTTTTTTTTTTTTTTTTTTTTTTTTTTTTTTTTTTTTTTTTTTTTTTTTTTTTTTTTTTTTTTTTTTTTTTTTTTTTTTTTTTTTTTTTTTTTTTTTTTTTTTTTTGTCTCAGCGTGCCTGTTGTATAGTTAGGGGTAAGCCTTAGGTATTAGCTACAGTGGAGCAACCCACTTTGCTACTTTTGGAGTTGTATGTGGAGAAGGGTTCTGAGTTGGGCCATTGTGGTGCAGATTCCTGGGTGGGTGGTTTTGTGTATGTTCTAGTATCCTGTGGGTCTCTCCAATGAACTCTCCTGTGAGGCTAGGAGTTTCTCCTGCTGAATCAGCCTCCACAGGATTTTTCAATTGGAGATTTGGAGGCTTTATTTCCTTATACTGCAACCCTGGGTTGTGCAGTCTGTCTCCCTTCCAGGGTGTTCCTCCTGGTTTATCTGCACATGAAGATGGAACTTCCTGCTCCACTAGCTTCCACCTTGCCAGTTCCACCAGCTGCCACCTGGCTGGTTCACCCAATTCTCCTGCCTCCTCCTTTCTGTGAGTCCTCTCCAACCAGGCTACCTTTCTCAGCCCCTCCTACCACTCTAGATGAGTTTCCTCTTTAACTCCTTCATTGTTAGACTTCCAAACAGTTTGATTTTCTGGAAGTTCTGGATATTTATTGACTTTAAATTTGTCGTTGTCCTTCTTTTGGTTGTGAGAGGAGGCAAAGTGTATCTACCTTCACCTCCATCTTGGCCGAAAGTCTAATTTCATTGCTTTTTTGCATGCCTGGGTTGGTATAGCTCCTTTGGTTCCATCAACCCTTTGGTGGATGGAACCAAAGGGTTGCCAGTTCAATTCCCAGTGTGGGCACATGCCTGCTCCGGGTCCCCTGTACAGGGTGTGCAAAAGGCAACCACACATTGATGTTTCTCTCTCTCTGTTTCCCTTCCCTTCTCTCTAAAAATAAATAAATATAATATTTTTTAAAAAGCACGTGATGTTTGAAGGAGATACAAATGATCAAATAAATTTGGGAAAGCACAAGTTAAACACTCTTCTATGGGTTTTAATACTGCAGGAAATCTCAAAGTCTGATGCATGCATTGACAAATCTCACTAACACATCAATGACAATAAAAATACATCAAGCCTCTTATTTCTCAATTTATTTACCTTTTCAGCAGTATGTAGTATTGTTGACTGATCATGCTATTTTTCAAAATTCAAGATTATCTAATTATTAAAGATTAATATAGTTGCATATTTCAAATATCAAAAAGTGTAAAATTTATATAAAGTAAAAAGTTTATTTATGCTTCTCCATACTCTCTTCCTCTGATTCAGATATTCACCATCATTAAATACTATCATTTTGTATATTGACAACATATATACATATTTCATATATATGTATATATTCATTGTCTTTTAAACATGTAGATTAAATTATTACAGTAATTAATACCTTCCTTTTAAACTTTTCAGTATATATTGAAGTTTTATACATGTTAATAAATAAATAGAATATTTTTGCAGACATATAATATTCTGTTATTTTTATCTAACAATTTATTGAACCTGTTCTATATTCATAGACATTTAAGATGTTTTCAGATGTTACTACTATAAAAATTCAGCAACGTTCTTCATACATTATTTCATACATATGTAGTATATATTGAGTGATTTCCCCAAAGTAGAATTGCTGAGAACAAAAGTATTGCATTTGTAATTTTGATTGATATTACCAAATATTATCTATAAGGGTTAGGCCAATCGTTAATAAAAGAATTCTTGCTTCTGCACAGACTGGCCAAAATAATTTATCAGATGTGAAAAATATAGTTTCCAGTCTTTTTTTCTAACTTAGAACCCTCTTCCTCATTCTATATTCCTTTTTTAATGTAGGATTTTTGGTCTGAAAGTTTTAAAAAGTGTTTCTTTGTAGTTTTATTTTGTTATACTGTTTGGGCTACATATTTGTATTAATGTTATATGTGCTTCAAAAAACTTGGTCAATTAAATTAAAAATTAACTCTTGAAAAAAATACATAGTATCAGAACAAACTGCCTGAATGATCTGGTTGAGTTCTTCTGGGAATACACTTGGCTGTGGGGCTTTTCTGGAAGACAGTTGCTGATATAATTTCTGTATTGGGTGGATATACACTGGATAGATCAAATTTCTCTGAGAACCAATGTCAGTAAATTATATTTTTTCAATATCCTCTTCATAATGGTTTAATATATATTATATGCATAATTAAATGTATGTTTTTTAATCTTTTTCATAGTCATTACCCTTCTCTTAGCATTTTAAGCACTTATACATTTCTCTTTTATAATGGTTGTGATAGCTCAAAATGTAATATTGTTAAAATAATTTCAATATAGTTATTAGAAATATGAAATCTCATTACTTTATTTTATAAATATTTCTTATGTTATATATATATAAAATTTGTTCCATATCCTTTTGTGAAGATACTTTCTAATTTTTTTCCTTGTGCAAAAGTGGTTTCATTTGTCAAATCAGAAATAATGAGAGCCCAAAGTGTGAGCTTGCAAACTAGCATGTCCCTTCCACTAGCACTTTCTTTTTTAAAAAATTAAAGTTGATATTGGCTGCACCAGTCTGCATTCCCACTAACAATATACTAGGGTTCCTTTTTCTCCAAAACCTTTCCAACATTTGTTGTTTGTTGATTTTTTCATGATAGCCATTCTGACCAGTGTGAAGTGGTATCTTATTATGGTTTTAATTTGCATCTCTCTGATGACTAGTGACCCTGAGCATCCTTTCATATGTCTCTGGGTCCTCTGTATGTCCTCTTTGGAGAAGTGTCTGTTCAGGTCCTTTGCCCATTTTTAATTGGGTTATTTGTAATCCTGGAGTGGAGTCATGTGCATTCTTTATATATTTTGGACATCAAACCCTTGTCCCAGGTATCATTTGAAATGCATTTTCCCTTACAGTTGATACCCTTTTCATTTTGCTGATGTTTTCTTTAGCCATACAAAAGCTTCTTTTTTTTAAAAATGAAGTTCCATTTCTTTATTCTTTCCTTTATATCCTTTGCTCTAGGGGACATATTGGCGAAAATATTGCTGAGTGAAGTATCTGAGATTTTCCTGCCTATGTTCTCCTCTAGGGCTTTTATGGTGTCGTGACTTATAATGAAATCTTTTATCCATCTTGAGTTTATTTTTGTGCATGGTGTAAGTTGGTGGTTGAGTTTCATTTTTTTTCCATGTGGTTGTCCAGATCTCTCAACACCATTTGTTGAAGAGGCTATTTTTACTCAATTTTATACTACTTGTCCCCTTGTTGAGTATTAATTGTCTATAGAGACATGGGTTTATTTCTGGTTTCTCTATTCTGTTCCATTGGTCTATGTGCATGTTCTTATGCCAGTACCAGACTGTTTTCATTGTAGTGGCCATGTGATATAGTTTGATATCATGTATTGTGATCCTTCCCATTTTCTTTTTCTTTCTCAAAATTGCTGCAGTGTTTTGGGGTAATTTATGGTTCCATATAACTTTTTGAAAAGTTTATTCTATATCTGTGAAAGATGTCATTGGTATTTTAATAGGGATTATGTTGAATCTATAAATTGCTTTGGGTAGTATGGACGTTTTGATGATGTTAATTTTTTCCATTCCATTAAAATGGTATATGCTTCCATTTATTTGTGTCTTCCTTAATTTCTTTTTTTTGTTGTTGTTGTTGTTTCTTAATTTCTTTTTACAGTGTTGTATAGTTATCTGAGTACAGGTTTTTTTTACCACCTTGGTTAGGTTTATTCTTAGGTACTTTTTGTTGTTGTTGCTATAGCAAATTGAACTTTTTTTCTGATTTCTTTTTCTGAAATATCATTGCTGGTATACAAAAATGCCTTTGACTACTGAATATTGACATTTTATCTTGTTGTTTTCCAAATTCACTTATTAAGTTGAGAGATTTTTGATGGTGTCTATAGGGTTTTCAATGTACACTACCATGTCATCTGCAAACAATGACAGTTTTGCTTCCTCCTTTCCAATTTGGATGCTTTTTCTATATTTTTCCTGTCTGATACCTATGGGTAGGACTTCCAGTACTATGTGGAATAGAAGTGGTGAAAGTGGACAACTTTGTCTTGTTCCTTCTCTTATTGGTAAAGCTCTAAGTTTTTGCCCATTTAATATGATGTTGGCTATTGGTTTCTCATATATGGCCTTTAATGTGTTGAAGTATGCCCACTCTATTCTCACTTTGCTGAATATTGTTATCATAAATGGGAACTTTATGAGATGATTTTTCTGCATCCATTGATATGACATATGATTTTTTTTTCTTTTTTTGTTTATGTGATATATTATGTTTATTAATTTGCAAATATTGGACCATTCTTGTATCCCTGGTATGAATCCCACTTGATCATGGTGTATGATCTTTTTAATGTATTATTAGATCAGGTTTGCCAATATTTTGTTGAGGATTTTAGTGTCTATGTTCATCAGCAATATTGTCCTATAGTTTTCTTTCTTTGCTGTGCCTTAATCTGCTTTTGGGATTAGAATGATACTGGCCTCCTAAAAAGAGTTTGGGAGTCTTCCCTTGTCTTTGACTTTTTGGAATAATCTGAGAAGTATAGTGGTTAACTGTTCCTTTAGTATTTTATAAAATTCTCCTGTGAAATCATTTGGTCCAAGGCTCTTGTATGCTAGTTTTTTTTTGTTTGTTTGTTTTGTTTTGTTTTGTTTTGTTTTTTGTTTGTTTCAATTTCACTAGCTGTTATTGGCCTTTTCAGGCCTTCTGTTTACTACTGATTTGGTTTTGGAAGTTTATATGTTTCTAGAAATTTTTTCATTTCACCCAGGTTTTCAAATTTCTTTTCATGTAGTTGTTCATAGTAATTTCTTACAATCCTTTGTATTTCTGTGGTATCAGTTGTAATCTCTCCTCTTTCACTTTTTATTTTATTTATTTGGGTCCTCTCTCTTATTTTGCTTGATGAATCTGGTTAAATGCTTGTCAATTTTGTTTATCTTTTCAAAGAATCAGCACCTGGATTTATAGATCCTTTGTATTGTTCTTTTAATCTCCATGTTGTTTAACTCTGCACTGATCTTAGTTATTTCTTTTCTTTAATTCACTCTGGGCTTTATTTGTAGTTATTACTCCAGTTCTTGCAGATGTAGGGTTAGATTGTTTATTTGAAATGTTTCTATCTTTTTTAGGTAGACCTGTATTGCTATGAACTTCCCTCTCAGGAATGCCCTTGCTGTATCCCATAGGTTTTGGACTGAACAGTGTGCATTTTTATTTGTTTCTGGAAACTTTTTTATTTCTTCCTTTTAATCCAGTTTTAATCCATTCATTGTTTAGTAGCATGCTATTAAATCTCCATGAGTTTGAGTGTTTTTTATTTTTTTCCTTGAGGTTTGTTTCTAGTCAGGTACTTGTGGTCTGAGCAAATACTTGATACATCAATTTTCTTGAATTTGTTGAGGCTTGTTTTGTGTCCTATCATGTGGTCTGTCTTTGAAAATGTTCCATATGTATTTGAAAAGAATGTGTATTTTGCTTCTTTGGGATGAAAGTTTCTATATATATCATTTAAATCCATTTGTCCTAGGTCATCATTTAATGCTTCAATGTTCTTGTTGATCTTTTGTTTGGATATATATCTGTTGTTAAACACACATAGATTTTAGAATAACAGCAGCTTGTAAATTTTTACATGTGGACTCTAGAACCAAACTGCTTGAACTAAATTTCTGTTGTGTCACTTAATATCTTTGTGACCTTACAAGAACAACAATTAAAATAAAAAAATAGCTATGGAAAAAATAAAAAATAAAAAAAAGGAAAAAATATCTCTGTTACCTTGGAGATATAATTAATCACTTATGCCTCAGTTTTTCCCATGTGTGAAACAAGGATAATAGTGTCATCTACATCATAGGTCTATTAATGATGGTTAAATGACTATTATTAAAGTACCTGAATAATCTTCATTTTTCTATTATAACATTCATTATTATTACTTAGCTGTTCATTTATTAATTGGTAAGACACTTGGCAGTTCAGTGTGGTATGGTTCTTTGCAACAAGACTAATCTGTTTAGAAATAGACTATAATGTGAAAGATGTGGACAAGGAGAGAAGTCTAAAATGATATATGTAAGAAAATATCTTATCACATTTAATTATCTATTTATTATGCCACAGATGCACTTAAACTTACACAAGGCTAACAAAGCAAATTCATTTCTTTATTCTTTCTTTTATCCAAATGTTTAAAAGAAGGATATGTAGTGTGTTGTTATCAAAGAAACCAGGTTTTTTTATTCCAGCTCTACTGGTTATAGTATGTTAGTCAAAATCCTAAGCTTTTTTGAATTTCAATATTGATATTTATAATTAGTGTCTATCAAGGGAATTTAATGACACAGTTCATTTTTCTTGAAAAGTTCCTTATGACATAAGCCTTTTCAAAAAAATAGCAAAAATTAATGAAGAAGAGGAAGAGGAGAATAATAATAATAAGATTAATAACAACATGGAAATTGTTTGGGGTTCAAGAGATTATTTTCTTAAGGATTTTAAACATTGAGTCAGAAGTGTCCCTGACACATAGTGGGTGCTCAGTAGTGGCTGAGTGAAGAACTGGAGAGAGATCCTTGTGATACTAGAGAATGAAGGAACATAGGAACATGTGTGTGGATGAGCATTTCCAAATTCACCCTTGTTATCTGATGGAATTCTGGTCACACATTAGAAAATCAATTAAGCAGAGTATTGTAAACTGATCTATTCATAATCAGCAATGTAAAGTTTAAACATATTGATTTAACAGTGAAACATTTTGACCTAATAATTAGTACTACCTTGCTTCCAGATGCAATGTATGAAATTCTTAGAATGGTAAGAATTCAAGTATGGATTGCTCATTGATAGTGCTACACTAAACTTTCTACTTAATCATATTTCAGTTGTAATAATAATATTATTTTTAAAACAGATGAACAAAAATTTTGAGCCATCATTTTTAATATTTGAACCATTAATTTTGTGGCTAAATAAATCACCTTCATTGTCCAAATCATTTTATTGTTGTAATTTTGTTAAATGTCTGTGACAGCTTGATGCTAAGTTCTTCCATTGTGAAGATTATCATGTCCTTTTATACTGTTTTGCCCATTGGGAAATATATGAACATATATAGAACATAGTATAGGAGACCATTCTACATGGTGTGGGCTTAGCTCCCACTTGGAAAGGCCAGTGGAAAGCAAAATCCAGTGCACAGGACCCACACCCATGATTAGGTTCTCCCATAGGGAATCAGGCCTGTATTGTACCTAGGCCGCTTTGAGACTTGCTTTTTGCCAAATTGCAAGTGTTTACCCTGAATTGAGGCAGCAAGTGCTTACGGTAACTTTCTAATATCTGCGCTACACCTCCCAAGTATGGAGTATAACCAGTTCAACCACTTTTCCCCTTGATCTGTAACATCCTTCTCTTTGAAGTAATTAGCAACATCATTTCATTTGTTATCTGTAAAAGGTAACCACCTAAAGCAAACCTGTGCATAATAAATGAGGACCATCCTCAACATAGTGTGCCCAGAAAAGCAATAAAAGCTTGTCAAGGAAAGGGTCAGCACACTCTCCTCTTGAGAGGGAGGCTGAGGCATCCCTTTTCCTCCACAGGACTCAGCAGTCCATGTGAATTTGTCTCAGGTCTCCTCCACAATGCCGAGGGAGGCTGAGGCATCCCTTTTCCTCCACAGGACTCAGCAGTCCATGTGAATTTGTCTCAGGTCTCCTCCACAATGCCGCAGACACTGCTTGCTGGTGACCACATCAACATAGTGCACAGCTTAATTAATTATTATAGAGTTGACAATCATGTAACTCTAATCCAATACAAGCACTACAGTTGTACTTACAACAAATATCTGCCTTAATTTAAGTGAGCTTACCATAAATCTTCACATCTTATCAATTCATTCATCATTTTATTGCTTCAAGATGGTATTGTAAAAAGATGGCATAGGATAACTAAAGAGACCAAAGACAATGATGAACTTGAACAAAAAGTCTTGGGCCAGTTGAATAACAATAAGAAAAACAACATAGCAACAAACAAAAATAAATAAATAACAACAAAAACAACTTGAATTCTCCCTGACATGAAACACAAAATTTATTTGAGCAGAATCATTTTCTTAAATGTGACAGATAAAACAAACTAACTTAGAGATGATAGTTCCATGATTTAGGATAGCGAAGGAGGTCTTGTACATGATATAAAAATGTTAACCATGTAAAATAAATTAGACTTCATTAAAATTAACAATTTCTGTTCATCAAGTAAGCACTATTAAGACAAAAAGGCAAACAGTAATAAGTAGTAAGATACTTGCACTAAATATATTTAACAAAGTATTCATATCTTGAATATAAAAAGTTCAAAATAATTGTAAAATAGTAGTTAAATTTTAAAAATGAGGGAGACAAAAGGGTCATATGAAAATTTCAAAAATTCCCAAATAAAGTAATAATTCCTTTAATTGAGGGTGATCCATGTATTTCACAGCAGGGAAAGGATTATCAGAATGTTACATTAAAAATGTCAAATGCTGCCCTGGCTGGTGTAGCTCAGTGGATTCAGCATGGGCCTGTGAACCAAAGGATTGCAGTTTGATTCCCAGTCAGGGCACATGCCTGGGTTGTGGGCCAGTTCCCAGCAGGGGACTCATGAGAGGCAACCACATGTTGATGTTTCTCTCCCTCTCTCCTTCCCTTCCCTTCTAAAGATAAATAAATAAAATCTTTAAAAAAATGTCAACTGCTCAGGAGACTTTTGTCTAAGCAAGTCTATGTAATCAAAATAGAGTTCATGACTCTGCCCAGTGAGTAAGAGGGAATCACTTAAATAAGACCACATCACTCTGTGGGGATAGTGACAACTCCTTTTGTCTGGTGTGAAAGATTTTACAGTAGTAAAACAAATTTCATGGGCTAGTTCCCTCTTTTCCAATCATGCAGTTAAAGTTTACTATTGAAATACTTACTCTAGGGAATTACCTTTCATTCACTTTATTTGTAGCCTCTGCCTCGTATATCAGCAAGACTGTTCTTTTCTTCCTCAGAATGATGAGATTGCAAAAACACAGTAAATCTCAAATAAAAAAGGCAATTATATTTTAAAACAATGTTTTAAGATTCACTACCACAATTAATAGACTTAAAACAGACTTACTATTGTGATTAATTTTATTTATTTAATCTATACTATGATTAAAGGGATCCTGAAGGTAAATAGTGGAGCTATGTAAGAAACAAACTGCAAAGAAATGTCTAACATCACAAAAATATCCTCTTTATGACTCTTATATATTCATTAATAGAAAATCAATTTCTATATTTTTCTATATATTGGTGTTTTATAACTAACAGAACTTCAACTAATTACTTTCCATTTTGAAATCATTATTCTTTTCCCAAACTCAAAAACAAGGAAGAGTCAATGACTGTTATTGACATATTTTTTAATAAACCTAGACATTTTTTAGTTGGTTCACATAGGGACTATTGCCTTTAAGTTCCTACATCTTTTGTTCTTTTCATCTTCCCCTTTGTTCCCTTTTCTATGAATTCTTTTCCTATTATTGAAGTGTTACTCCTGCAACTGAAACCTATAGTTGAAATTGGCATGAATCCAATAGAAAAGTAGTCAAAATCTTTCAGCCAGCATTTCAAAAGTTAGTATATAAATGGTTAATAAGTATATACTAAAAGGTACCTAAATTATATAGCTTTAAAATCAACATTTGTTAATTCTATGTATAATGTGCACATGATTTTTAATAAAAGACAGACTATTTATTATTACTTACATAACTGTGTGTTTGTCCTTTTTTTAAAAAATATTTGCTCTTGGGCCTATATAATGAAAGACAAATGGAAAACAAAACAAAACAAAACCTATATATGTGACCAGAACTTTCATTAACAAAAGATGAATAAAATGTATTTTCTCTGCTTACATACAGAAAAAAAGTGGAATCTGCTCTCTTCTCCCGCTTTGAAACAGAAACAAAAAGTTCACTCCTGAGATACAGTTAGAAAAGTGGAAAGAATTCTGGATTCTCACAATAATATTTTCAAATGTAAATACATCTTTTTATGCCTCAAATTAACTCTAGTGTCTCAGATTTTGGGATCTAAATTTTTCTCTGGGACTTTGAACCTCATTGTCTCTTAATATATGAACACATACCAGCAAAGAACTATCTGGAGTTCTCTTACTATCCTACAGCTGTAAATTATTTCCCCAAAGCTTGTTCTTAGCCTAGCATCTTGCATTCAGCACTATTTGTTCAGAAATCCCCAATTCTGCAGTAACAAACAAAATATATTCTTTATGTTCCACAACTTTATTGGTCATCATGGAAATTCAAATTAATACTACAATGTTATCCATGTCATGTCACTATATGATATTCAACAGAGCAGGAGAGGTGATAGAGACAGAGACAGAAAAAAACATATGAATGAGCAAATCATAAAGTCTCAACTTTAATGAATATTCACTAAGTAAATGTGGATTCACCAGTGTTAACAACCATCCAGATCAAGTAATGGAGTATGACATTCTTAGAAGGTTCTTTCATGGTGCTTCCTTTCAAAGATAGCCATATCTTTTTGTTTTCTTAAACTGTTCCTTGTCCATATTTTAAGGAATTGGCTCACACAATTTGGGCAAGTGGTAAGTCCAAACTGTATAAGGCAAGTGATAGGCTACAACCTCAGGCAGGATTTGATACTGCAATATTAAGGCCTAATTCCTTCCTGGGGAACCTCAGGTTTACTGTTAGGTCTTAAACATGTCAGATGCATTCCATCCTCATTATTGAGTAATCTTCTTTATTTAAAATGAACTGATTGTAGATGTAAATGCATCTGCAAAACACCTTCACACCAAAGCTAAATTTGTGTTTAATTAATTAACTAGCAATATAGTTTAGTTGAGTTCACACATAAATTAACCATTACATGGCCATCACAACTAATGATCTATGAGCATTCTGTTCAGGTCGTTTGAAACACATATGTATGAAATAGGGAAATTTAATAGCAATCATACAGAAATAAAATAAAAGAGAGTACCAAAAACATGTATTCCAACTAATTATTTAAACTGGGTAAAACAGATAAGTCTCTAGAAAGTTACAAACTATAGAAATTGACTCAAGTAAAATATCTTAATAGATTTTTAACTTGTTTCCTGTAACTACTATAAAGTAATTCCATAAATTTTATATTAAAATACCAGAACTTAATTCCATCACAGTCATGAAGGACAGAAGTGCAAAATTGATATCACTGAGCCAAAATAAAAAGTCAGAAAGTCCGCATTTCCTCCACAGGCTCTGGATGTGAATCTGTTCTTTACCTCTTCAAGTTCTGGTGGATGCAAGTTTTCCTTGGCTTGTGACTGCATTATGCTGATTTCCAAGGCCAACATGATCAGGTTGGGGCAGTGGGCTGGGATGGGAGTAAAAGACAGAAAACTGTACAAGAACAACAATTAAAATAAATTAAAAAAATAATCTATCCCTGTTCTATATTCAAAACACTTCCTCTTTAGTGTGTATGTCTTATTTTGGTTCATCCGTGTCAAATATCCCTTTGTTTCTCTCTCTTACAAGGATTCTTGTGAGTTAGTGCATTTTGAGCCCACCTAGATAATTCAAACTAAAACCTTATTGCAAGACCATTAATTTAATCTTATCTGCAGAGACATTGTCATATGAGGTAATGGTCACAGATTTTACTGTTGGGACCTGGCATCAGTATAAGGCATATTCTGCCTAACACAGACTGTTAAGGTGATGACTCAGGATTCTACATCATAAAGCATTCCTATACAACATATTACATTAATAGTGGAAAATCTTCCTCAGAATCAAAGCCTAGGCACCAGTGAAACTGATGAATTCTATGAAATTGTTAAAACAGAATTAATACCAATCCTTTAAAACTATAAATAATTAGAACCACATTTCTCAACTCATTATGTCAGGTTAAACATTTCCTGAAACCACAATCAGACAAAGACATCACATAGAAATAGAATCATAGACCATTATCTCTTGTAAATATTGTCACAATAATCCTAAACAAAATAAAATAAAACTGAATCAGTAATTATTAATGGGATGAATGCAATACATTAGGTAAAAAAATGACAGAGCTGATATAATCATCTCAATAGATATAGAGAAAGCAGTAGATAAAATGCAACATACATTCATGATAAAATCAACTCATGCACACACACATTATACAACAAAGTAAGATTATGAAGGGACAGTCACAACCTGATAAAGCATTATATGAAAAAACCCCTTTTCATCATATTTAATGTTAAATGCCTTTTCTTAACAAAAGGAACAACACAAGAATATCTGTTCTCACTACCTCTAATCAATATTATACTTTACTAACCAGGAAAAATATGCAAGAAAAGGAAATAAACCCATCCAGATTGGAAGAGAAGAAGAAATGCTGACTTTATTTACAGATAAATTAACTATACATGGAATTTACAAAAAATACCAATTTGAATTAATAAACATACTTAGATACTTTGCAGACTACAAGTTCAATATAAAATGCATTGCCTTTCTACATAACAGCAATGAACAACTTGAAAATTTAAAAGACAACTTCATTTACAATAGCATGAAAAAAATAGAATAGTTAGGGATAAAGTTAACTAAATAAGCTCAACACTTGTACACTGACAATTACAGAACATTTTTGAAAGACATTAAAGACGGCCTAAATAAAGGCACAGATATCTAGTGTTTATGGAATGTCAAACATTCCTTTTAAAAGAAAAAATCCTTAAATTATTCTATTGATTCCATGCAAGCCCTACATAATTCCAGCTGTTACTTTTGTGTGTGTATAAATTGACAACCTGATCCTTAAACCACATAGGAATGAAATGGTCCCAGATTAGTCAACACAATCTTAAAAACAAAGATGGAGGGCTCACCCTTCCAGATTTCTACATTTTCTGCCAAGCTACAGCAGTCCACATAGTATGGTATTGCATAAGCTTCATGTAGATAAAAAAGATGTAACTGAGAGAATCAGAATAAATGCATAATTATTACCAGCTTGTTTTAGATAAGCTTGCCAAAATACCCCAATAGGAAAAGGATGATATTTATAACAAATCATGCTCAGACAACTGGATCTCCATGTGCAAAAGTATGATAGTTGACTCCTATATCGCATCCATATGCAAAGAGCTACAATTATAAAACACGTATAAGAAAATATAGAAGTATGTCTCTTGTATGTAATGATTTCTTAGATATGATATCAAAATCACAAACAAAAATAGAAAAATTACACTGATTTGACTGAATAAGATTTAAAACTTTTGTGCCTCCAAGGATATGTCTGAAAGAGAAACACTTAACACATTGCATTATAGTAAAATTTTAAACTCATATATCTGATAACAAATTTGTATCCAGAACATATAAAAAATGTATGACAATAAGAAAACAAATGACCCAATTAAAAATTCACAAATGATTTTAGTAGACATTTTTAAAGAAAATATACAATGTTTAATAAACACATAAAAAGATGTTCAATACTACTAGTTATGAGGGAAATTCAAATCAAAGCCACAGTGAGATACCACATCATATTAACTAGAATAGCTAAAATTAAATTTAAAAAGACAAAAAAGTATTAACAAAAAGTGTCCTATATAAGAACTTTCCTATTTGTCGGTGGGATTGTGAAAAGATAGGGACATGTGGGAAAACAGCTTGATAGTGTCAGAAATGTTACATATAGGCATATAGTCAATTAAAAACATATGTCCACATTAGTTCTGACTGGTGTGGCTCATTTGGTTGAAGTATCCTCCCATAAACCGAAAGGTCATGTGTTCAATTTCTGGTCAGGGCACATGCCTAGGTTGTGAGTTTGGTGCCCACTTAGGCACCAGAGCATGTATGAGGCAACTGATCTCTCTCTCTCTCTCTCTCTCTCCCCCCTTTTTCTCTCTCTCTCACTCTCTTCCTTCTCCTTTCTCTAAAATCAACAATCATGCCCTCAGGTGAGGATTAAAAAAAATTGTCCACAGTAAAACTTGTACAGATGGTATCCTAGCATCATTATTCATATTAATAAAATATTGGAAACAACTCAAATGCCAATAAATGACAATGAATAAACAAATGTGGAATAGTCATACAATGGAATATAATTTAGCAATAAAGAGGAATGAAGACACATATGCTATAGTGTAGATGAACACTGAAAACCTATGCTAAGTGAAAGAAGTCAGACATGTTTAAAATGCCACATACTGAATAGTTCCATTTATATTAAATCACCTGAAGAAGAGGCAAATGCATAAAGACAGAAGATACATTTGTATTGCCCAGGGACTGGGGAGGTAGAGTGGAGAGTAGCTGTAGATGGGTTTCTTTTGAAGGTGATAAAGTTCTCCAAATAGGGGTGATGGCAGCACAACTATATAAGTATACTAATAACTACTTGATTATACAAATTTGAACAGGGAAAATTTTATAATTTATGTATTATATCTAAGCTGTTATTTTAAAAATAGATTAGTGTGAAGAGTATGATCATTCACATTTGTCATTTATGAATAAGTTCATTTTTCCTTTAAATTGTACTTATTTTTATTTTTAACTTTATTTTAATACCATTTTTTATTGTTGTTCAAGCACAGCTTCTCCATTTTCTTCCCACCACTCCCTTGCCTCACCCATCCCCACCTCCAATCCTTGATCCTACAACCCTCCTTTGACTTTGTCATGTATCCTTTATACATGATTTTTGATGGCCCTTCTCCCATTTCCCTCCATTATCCCTTTCCCCTTTCTCCTCTGGTTACTGTCAGTTTGTTCTTTATTTCAATGTCTCTGGTTATATTTTGCTTGTTTGTTTGTTTTGTTGATTAGGTTCCATTTAGAGGTGAGATCATATGGTATTAGTCTTTCACTGCCTGTCTTATTTCACTTAACATAATGCTCTCCAGTTCCATCCATGCTGTCATGAAGGGTAGGAGCTCCTTCTTTCTTTCTGCTGTGCAGTATTCCACTCATTTACAGATGAACACTTAGGTGGCTTTCAGCACCTGGCTGTTGTGAATTGTGCTGCTATGAACATTGGGGTGCATAGGTTCTTTTGGGTTGTTGTTTCAGGGTTTTAGGATATAATCCCAGCAGTAGAATTGCTGGGTCAAAAGCAGTTCCATTTTTACTTTTCTGAGGAAGTTCTATACTGCTTTCTACAGTGGCTGCACCACTCTGCATTCCTATCAACAGTGTGCTAGGGTTCCCTTTTCTCCACAACCTCTCCAACACTTATTTCCTGTTTTGTTTATAATGGTCACTCTCACTGGTGTGAAGTGGTATCTTACTGTGGTTTTAATTCGCATTTCTCTGATGGGTAGTGATGTCAAGAACCCTTTCATATATCTCTGGGCCCTCTGGAAGCCCTCCTTGGAGAAGTGCTTGTCTATTCAGGTCCTTCACCTATTTTTTTATTTAAATTGTTGTCTTCCTGGAGTGGAGTCATGTGAGTTCTTTATATGTTTTGGACATCAATCCCTTGTCCAAGATATCATTCGCAGATATGTTTTTCCATATGGTTGGTTCCTTTTTCATTTTGCTGATGTTTTCTTTAGCCATTCAGAAGCTTTTTAATTCGATGAAGTCCCATTTGTTTATTCTTTCCTTTATGTCCCTTGCCCTAGGGGATATTTTGGTGAAAATATTGCTATATGGAGTATCTGAGATTTTCCTGCCTATGTTCTCCTCTAGGAATTTTATGGTGCTGCAACGTATATTTAAGTCTTTTATCCTTCTTGAGTTTATTTTTGGGTATGGTGTAAATTGGTGGTTGAGTTTCATTTTTTTTATTTTTTGCATATAGCTATCTAGTTCTCCCAACACCATTTGTTGAAGAGGAAATTTTTACTCTATTTTATGCTTCTGCTCCATTTGTCAAATATTAATTAACCATAGAGCCTTGGGTTAATTTCTGGACTCTCTATTCTGTTCCATTGATTTTTGTGTCTGTTCTTATGTCAGCACCAGGCTGTTTTGATTACCATGGCTTTGTAATATATTTTGATATCAGGTATTGTGATCCCTCCTACTTTATTATTCTTTCTCAATATTGCTCTTGCCATTTGGGGTCATTTATAGTTCCTTATAAATTTTTGAAATGTTTGTCCTATACTTATGAAATGTGTTAGTGGTAGTTTAATACAGATTGCATTGTATCTATGGATTACATTGGGTAATATGGGCATTTTGAAGATGTTAATTCTTCCAATCCTAAAACATGGAATATGCTTCCATTTGTTTGTGTCTTTTTTTAATTTCTTTTTACAGTGTTGTGTAGTTTCTGAGTACCAATCTTTTACCTCATTGGTTAGTTTTATTCCTAGGTACTCTATTTTTCTTGTTGTTATGAGTAATTTCATTTAAAGAATAATAATTTTACTGTTATATTTTTTATGTTTTGTTATTGAGTGTGTGAATTCCGTATATAATTTGGATATCAACCTCCTATCAGACATATCATTTGTGCATATATTCTCCCATTCAGTAGGTTGTCTTTTTGCTTTGTTACAGGCAAAATTACTATTATCTAAAAGTTAACAAATAATGTATTGGTTAGAATGTGGTAAAAGGGGAACAATTGTGCATTGCTGGTGGAACTGAAAATTGGTGCAGCCACTATGGAAAATAGTATGGAGATTCCTCAAAAAATTAAAATACACTTACCACTCAACCCAGAAATTCTACTTCTGAGTGTTTATCTAAAGAAAATAAAAACACTAATTTGAAAAGATACATACATACCTATGGTCAAGTAACATCATTTAAAATAGCCAAAATATAGAAGCAACCTCTATGACCACTGATATATAAATGGAAGAAGATGTGGAAAAATATACACATTTAATGCAGCAATAAACAAGAATGAAATATTGTCATTTTAGAAAACATGGATTAATAGAACCTATTATGCTGAGTGAAATAATTTAGAGAGACAAATACCAGATGATTTCACTTATGTGTGGAACATAAAAATACAAAACACTTTTAACAAATGAAAACCCCCCACAAAAACAGACTCCCAGAAACAGAGTTCAAAGGGATGTTTATCAGAAGGTTCAAGGCAGGGGGAATGGGTAAAAAGGGTGAAGGATAATATAGTCAACAATACTGTGATACATTTGCATGGTGACCTATGATTACTAAAATTAGGTGGGTGATCACATTGTAAGGTATAAAAATATTAGTTCACTGTAATATACACCTGAAACAAACATAATGAAGATTATACTGTATACCTATTATTATTAAATGTATACAAAGGATAGTCATATGGATGGATATGTATATGTGTGTGTGTGTATGTATGTATATGTATATACAAAATATTTTAAATGAATTAACTCCTGCAATGAGATTTGTAATAATCACAATGAATTTTTAATGCTTGTTTTATTCACATACATTACGTTTATAAATCTTTATACACTCCCATATGCAGAGATTTTTAAAAACTTTAATTTTTTAATAAAAACTAGAAGTCAGGAAAATATCAAAAAATTGATATTGGACAAGTTGATATTTCAACAAAAATGACATCAACAATACAGATAAGAGAATGTTGAATGGGACCAAACATGAAATATTTTAAAATGAAAGTTGAAATAGCTGTCTTTTTTCTTGTGAAGTAAATTCAGTCACCATATTTTACATCATTTAAACTAATGTTAAATAAGTCAATCATATTTCTGGTTGGAGAATCTCAGTAAACTAACAAATTCAACAGCAAATATTTATCATAAAAATTACCAAGCACTAGTTAATTTTTCTACTTTCACATTATTAACTTTATTAATTCTTTGTTAGTGTCGCTTTACAAATCAGTTTATAGAACTTAAAGTCAAAATGGAACTGTAGGTAAACACTGTACTTGCCTCCTTCTATAATCACTTGAAAATTACAACTAAACTACAAAACAATCATGGTTGAAAACCACCTTAAGTCTAGCTGAACATAAGCCCTATAATTAAGAATATACAGAAAGAGGTAAGTGGATAATGGTATGATTGTAGAGGCTACAAAAGGACTGTTCCCATATCCACATAGGACAGTTAAAAATCAGGAAGGATATCCATGGGAAGTGAGGAGTCCCAGCCCCACAACAGGCTTCCCTGCCCAAGGTTCTAGTGCCAAGAAAAGAAGTCTCCATAACTTGTTACTGTGAAAACCAATGGAGATTGTGGTTGAAAGAGATGAAGGGCCTCTGGAATCCCAGGCAGTCTTCCTTAAGGGCTGGTTCATGGACTTGACTACTGATGGACTGTACGAGCTGCAGGAGTGGCATGGCATACCAAAAGACACCACAAACATAGGGGAGACGAATTAAATTGACTGGCTTAAGAGAGAGGGCTGAAGGACCAGCTTCCTGTCAGGGACCAGCTTTCTGGCAGAGGCCATTTTTTCTTTGCCAAGCCTTCACCCTGAAGGCACAAACAGATGCTATATCTGAGTCTCCATCAACTTGACATTGTTTGCCCAACCTTGGTGAATATTGGTACCCCACTTCACTCAACTTGTGGGTCACCCATGCTAATTTCAGTGACTTTTATATATGAACAACCTGTCTTGGATCATGATGTACACTCTCCAAAAATTTTGCAAAGGTTCACAAACCCCAAACAAGAAGCATCTGGACTCAGTGTTCCCTATAACTCTTGTTAAGCAGGCATAAGCCTGGCACTAGGAACAGCCTGCCTTACTTCATTGATTAGCCTGTCCCAGGGACTTCTAAGCCCCCCCAAAAATGTCAACAATCTACTAACCCATTTGTGACTCATATCAAGTGGTCCTGGACTGGGCACAAGCAGCAGCTGACCTTGGCTTGCATATTCCAAGAGGCCCCAGACTTAACACATCCAGTAGACAGCATCACACCATACCAAAGAACCACCCAACAACCTCCACTAACAACACACAAAGGACAGACACTATAGGAACCAGAGCCCCACTAAAAAGGATCCTGCTTCATATGGTCAGCCCCTCACAACAGCTACTTCCCTGTAGTCATGGCCAGTCCTCACAACCAATCAACCTGAGGGCCAAACACCTCCATTTATGTGTCAACAGTGATAAGGGATAAACTAAAACAGGAGGGTACATACAAGAGATGAACACACATGGAGCAACCAGCTCAGATCATCAGGGAGACTGTGCCACTGGGCCTCACAGGACACCTACAATTTAAGGCCACTCTACCAAGACCAAAATATATAGCAGTTCTACCTAATACATAGAAATAAACACAGGAGAGCAGCCAAAATGAGGAGACAAAAAAACATGTCCCAAATAAAAGAACATAAAAACACTCCAGAAAAATAACTAAACAAATTAGAGACAAGCAATCAACCATATGTAGAGTTCAAAATGTTGGTTAAAAGAATTTTCTATTATCTCAGTGAGAACATCAACTAAGAGATAAGAAATATAAAAATAGAGACAGAAAATATTTTTAAAAGGACCCAGTCAGGAGTGAGAAGTTCAATAAATGAAATGAAGAATACATTAGAGGAAATCAATAGTAGATTAGATGAACCAGAGAGTCACATCAATGATTTGGATAATATAATATCAGAAAACAACCAATCAAAACAACAAAACATTAACAACTTATTTATAATAAAAGAAAAAGAGAGAGCAATGAATTAAAATTTTATTTGAAAAAAAAAGATGGAAAATTTCCCTAACCTGGTAAAGAAAATAGACATATAAGTCTAGGAAGCTCAGAGAATCCTAAACAAGATAAACCCAAAGAGGCCATAACAAAGACACATCATAATTAAAATGCCAAAGATTAAAGACAAAGAGATAATCTTTTATTGAGGGGGAGAGAAACATTGATTGGTTGCCTCTCATATGTACCAGGCCTGGGACCAAACCAACAACCTAGACATTGCCCTGACCAGGAATTGAACTGGCAAACTTTCACTTCACAAAGTGAGACACAACCAACTGAGTCACACTGTTAAGGAAAAAGACAGAATCTTAAAAGCTGCAAGAGAAAAACAGTCACCAAGAGGACACCCATAACTGTCAAATGATGTTGGGAATTGTCCTGCCTGGTTTCAGGAGCTCTAACCTTGCTGACAGGCAAAAAGGCCCCATGGCTAGGGGACTTTGGGAACATAAGCCACTAAGGAGACAAAAGTTATCCTTCCATCAGGGGCACAGCCTTGCCCCCTTTACTTCACCCTGCTTGGCCCCTGAAAGATGGCTAGATAGTCAGTGATGGGTAAGATTCCTCAAGGAATGAACAACTTAAGACAGGCACAATAGCAAAAGGACCATCAGAGAAGGACTTAGGGGATTGTGGAAGAGGGACAAAAGACCCTCACTCCTTAACTTTATGGTAGCCTGAGTCCTAATTCTACCTGTAAAAAGTCTCCTAATCTCTTGGCTGCTTTGTTCCCTGTCCAGGCCTGGAACAATGCTGAAGCAGGGGGTGTAGTCCTGTGCCAGAACCAATTGTTCCCAAAAAGGGAGGATGAGGCCTAAGAAAGAATGCATAAAGTCCTATGAAACCTGCTTTGTAAAGAATGTCTTCAATTTAAATGTTAAGGGTCCAAGCACAAAATGATGATTGGCATCATCCTGTCTATAGACTGACTCAAAAGGACTCTCATGATTCCAGAAATATGATCTGCAAACCATAGCTCCTTTCTTTGATATGTATCTCTATGCAAACTAAACTCAATAAAAGCCTATTGAGAGAGAGGGATCAAGACCTTTCTCCTCTGAGAGACTGGTCAGCCTTTCCTTCCCAAGCAGTTCATGTCTTTGTAGATTTATTTTCATCTGCAGCAGCCAGGAGAGCTCTGCTGGACAAAGTTCCCCCACAAACTGATTTCTCAACAGAAACTCAGCAGGCCAGAAGGAATTGGCATAAACATATTCAAAGAAGTAAAAAGTATGGACCTACAAATAAAATTACTCTACCAAGCAAAGTTTTGATTTAGAATCAAAGGATACATAAAGGCTTTCCCAGACAAGAAAAAGCTAAAGAAGTTTATCCCTACCAAACTAGTATTACAAGACATGCTAGAGATGTATTTTAAGAAGAATAAGAGCCAAAGAACTTGTATGCATAACCCATGGAGATAAAGTAAGGGGGGAAATGCATGTGGGAGAGGTGATGCAGGGTGGAGAGTAATAAAGGGGAGAAAATGAGACAACTATAATGGCATAATCAATAAAACCTTTTAAAAATTAAAAAAAAATAAAATAAGATGTAAACAACTACATATCTATTAACAATTACTTTAAATGTAAATTGATTAACTATTTCAATCAAAAGCCATAGGGTGGTTGAATGAATAACAAAACAAGATCCTATGGGCAAGAGACTGACTTCGGATGGAAAGACACACAGACTGGAAGTAAAGGGATAGAAAAACATTTCATGATTTGGAAAAGGATACAAAACAAACAAAAACATTTCATGATTTGGAAAATGATACAAAACAAACAAAAAGCTAGGGAAGCAATACTTAACCAGACAAAATAGATTTTACAACAAAGGCCATAACAATAGACAGAAAAAAAAGGACTCAGCAATTCCACTTCTGGGTATTTATCAGAAGAGATCCACAACATTGATTCTAAAAGACATTGCAGCATTATTTATAATAGCCAAGGTGTGGAAACAATATAAGTGTCCATTGACAGATGAATGGATAAAAATAATTCATATATGCAATGAAATATTACCTAGCCATAATAATGAATGAAATCTTATCATCTCCAGCAACATGGATGAACCTAGAGAGTATCATGCTGAGTGAAATAAAGCAGATAGAAAAAGGCAAATGTGGTATGATTTTACTTGTATGTGGAAGCTAAAGAATAAAATAAATGAACAGTCAAAACATAAACAACCTCACAGATATGAAGAACATTTTGATGGTTGCCATATTGGGAGGGGGTTGGAAGGATGGGTGAAAATGGTGAAGTTATTAAGTACAAATTGGTAGTTATAGAATAGTCATGGGGATGTAAAGCATAGAGTATAGAATATAGTCAATGATATTGTAATAACTGTGTATGGTGTTAAATGGTAATAGATTTTGGGAGTGATCACTTCATAAATTATATAAATGTTTACTTGTTACTTTTTACACATGAACTAATGTAATAGTTTGTCAGCTGTACTTAAAAATAAAAATTATTTAGAAAATATATTCATGAAGCAAAACTCAATATCCTTGATGATAATAAATTCAACTTTGGTGGTAAGAAGTAAATAGGAAAAAATAAACAATGGTAATCTCAAGTTTTTTGCTTGTTTTAAGGATCAAAAGATGAAGTACCTTAAAATGTTCTTGTCCATGTAACAAAATGCAAGGCATCTTTAAAAGTTATAAACCCAAGAATGCTCTTTCATTGCTCAGGAACACTGAAGTTTATTTGAAGATGGCTATGAGTTCTCTTATCTAAAGGATTAAATTATTTGGGGACTTGGATATCATCTATTATTCACAATCTACCAATTTTTATATTTTAGTCTTAACAAAGTCATTCAGTCATTAAGGAATTGTTTATCATCCTTGTCTTTGTCATTGTTAACATTCCTTCTCTTGTACTTGCTTTTGGATACTGAAAAAAACAAATCCTTATCACCTCTGCAAGTCTCAATTTAGTGAATTGATGTCATTACCTTCATCTGTAATACCACTGCATTGCAATTATGATTTAAATTCAAGCTTAGACCAAAGAGTAGTTTCTCTGTGACTCCTCTTCTGAATAATTCATAAGCCACCTCTTTCTCATTCAAATGGATTCTCTTATGGAAATCTTACAAGAACTTCTAGGCCTTCTTTAAATTGTTGTAGCACTTGTCTACATCAATTATATGTCAGTTGCCACTTGGTGAATAAAAATCATATTTTCTATTTGTTCATGCCTTGGGCCTTATCTAAGAATGTATTTATTTAACTATTTCATATTTATTGACTATATCCTAAACGCTGTTTTAGGTTCTGGTTCTAAATATTAATGAAATTCTTCTTCAGAAGGTCACAGTCTTTGTTAGAAAACAAACAAACAAACAAAAATGAACAACCTATACCTCAAATAGCTTTGTATTTTCCAAAAAGAATACACCAGAGGGGAGAGGGGAGGGAATTTCAGGGGGAAAGGGGAAGGGTTTAGAGCAACAAGTATAAAAGACACATGGAAAAAACTAGGGGGGGTTGCAAATGGGAGGGAGGTGGGAAGGGCTGGGGCGGGGGGCTGGGATGGGAGTAAAAGGCAGAAAACTGTACAAGAACAACAATTAAAAATAAATAAATAAATAAATAAAAAAGAATACACCTAGCATGTAAAATAAATACATGTAAAATGGGTAAATAATTATTTACCCATTTAATTATTTACCCATTGTCTCCATTTGCTTAGAATACCAGTGACATCTCAACTATTACTGCAAAGAACAGGCTTTATTCTGGGTCATCTAGTGCAACTCTATTGAAATAAAGAAAAGGAAAGAGAGTCGAGATAATAGATAAATATCTATTATTTCCCTAAAGGTACACATTATTTTATAATAAATCTAGGACAAGATCCCAGATACTTTTTATTGTGCTCCCTTGTTTTTTTATTGTGTTCTAAACAATACATGGAATTAGCAATAAAAAAGCCTCTGTTCTATGTAACTGGATCAGGACTTGGCAAGTTTACACCTGTATCTCTGTATACTAAGTTGTATCTGAAAACTGAAAACTATGTGAGATATGTACCAGGTACATGTAAAACAGTGGTACCTATAGACAATTCTGTGGAATGAGTAGAAATGGCAATTGAAGGTGTACTTCAGTTCTAAACAGGCTGAGTGAATTCTTGTTTTCAGGTACCTTGAAGGGTCTACCCCAACATATACCATGAAAATAAACATATAAACTGCATCACATATGACTCTGTGTGTTCATGTAAGTCAATAAAATATTCAATATGTGTCATTTTAACTTAATTTTTAATTTCTAAGTATTTTCAAATACAGAAAAAGAGGTTGGGAAAAATTATATGGGAGGATGCAGCAATGAAATAAGTTCATTTTACTCATTATGAAAATTAAGATCCAAATGAATTCTTCATAACTGAAAATGTCTAAACCCAATTGCCTTTGTTCTGTAAGTAATGCCTGTGGAACAAATTATGCTGAAGGACTCCTAATTACCTTAATGTCCCTCATCTGTTTCAATAAGTATCATTATATATTATAGAAATTTTTCTGAGTGACAGAAAAGAAAGCATTCTGGCTGAATATTCCTATGCCTACAATGGAGACATGATGGTCTCGAGTCACTCTGAAAGTGTTGGGAGCCCACCTTTTCCATTACTAGCATTAATGGAGGGCAAAACTTAATATTTTCTTTGCTTTGTATCACCTAAACTGAATCTTCCCTTCATTATAATGGATGGTCCATAACTGAGTCTGTAATGTGGATATTACAGGAAGCTTAATAAATGTTTGTGGATCCTAATAATGTAAATGAGTTTCTAGGGAGGAGCTTACTAAAAAACTCTGAGATGAGTTTCATATTTACAGCAAAATTATGATGCAACTAACCTTAAACAAATGAAGCTCATCATAAAGGAAGGATATTGGCACTTGCTATCCCTACCTTTAGGGATCATGTAAATCCTTAAGCAATAGGTGTGCATGTACATGCAGATATTGTCAATAATATTTTATACACTTAAAAAAGAACTCTGAAGACTATACTAAATATAAGGTCCTTGATAAAAATATGTTCCTAAAATAGTTCACAATTCTCCCATTAAAACTACTTAAATTAACAAAAACCTATATATTTAGTTAGAGAATTCCGAACCCTGCTTCTGGCAGTATTGTTCCAACCACTTGCCTTCCTTGTTTAATCAAGCCTCAGTTCAGAAACCCTAGAGATTTGTTCGTTAATTTATGTTCACATTTATTCATTCAGTCAAGAAAATTTATTGTTCCTTTACCAAATAATAGGCACTATTTTCGGTAAGTTTTACAGGTAGGTTCCAGGTATAAAGCGGTGAAAAAAAGAGATGAATATCTCCTCTCTTTCTAGTTGGAGATGGGGAAGCAAAAATAAATAAGCAAAATATATATAGGCCTTGGCAAAAGTAGGTTTACATGGTTCATATGGAAAATAATATAAATAGATAATAAATTAATAGATAATAAATAAATTAATAGATAATAATACAGGAACAAACTCTCAAAACTGTAAACCTACTTTTGCACCAACTTGTATAAACATAGATAAAAGTTAAATAAATGGATAAAATAATTAGTACTACAGAAAAACAGAAAGCAGGAAAGGAAGTTAGAGACTGTTAGTTGGTATGAGGAGGCTAAAATTTGAAATTAAGTGATCAATGAAAGTTTAATGGGAGAGACAAAATTTAAGAAAAAAAATAAGGTGAATGTGGGAGTGAGCAATGTTCAGATCTGGGGAACCAATGTTACAAGAAGAGGGAACAGTCAGATAGAAACACAATGGGGCAAGAGTGTGCCTAGAGTATTCAAGGAGCAGAGTAAATGAATGCATGAGGGACAGAGAAAGCAAAGTGCAGAAGAAAGGGAATGAAGTCAGAAAGGAAATAGCAGCTCAGATTGCTAGGGCTCTGAGGGCATTTTGAGGACTTTAGATTTTGCTTTGAGTAAGGCAGTGAAAATATTTGAGTGATATGATCTGACTTATGATTTAACTGGATCTCTTTGGATACCATGTTGATTAGAGACTGTAAGAGAGTAAATACAAGATCACAAAGACCAATAATTTATTCAAATTAGTAATTTAGTAAAAAATGAGCTTTCTGCTTATTGAAGATGTGGAGCAGGGACTGTCAACTAATTACTCACAGATCAAAGCTGGCTCTCAGCTTGTTTTTGTATATTTTGATTTGATAATGGTTCTTACATTTTGAAATGTTACTGAAAGAGGAGAAGGAGAATAAGCTTCTGAAACTATGGCTCACAAAGTCTAAAATATTTTAAATCTGGCAAATGTTTTCTAACACCTGATACCATGTATCTGGCTGGTGGCAGTAAGTCCTCAACAAAACTGGAAGGAGAAATACATAAGTAAGTTTGTTGCTGAAAATATTGTAAAATGATATATGTCAAAACATTTTTGGCTTCATACCTCACCTTCAAAATCTGCCATTTCCAATGTTATTGAAAAATATAGTCTACAATGCCATAAATAACTGTAAGATAAAGGTAAAACAGCAACAATTGCCCTGGTTGGTGTAGCTCAGTGGATTGAGTGCAAGCTGAGAACCAAAGGATCACCAGTTCAATTCCCAGTCAGGGCAGGCACATGCCTGGGTTGCAGGCCAGGTCCTCAGTGGGGGCCGCATGAGAGGCAACCACACATTGATGTTTCCCACCCTCTCTTTCTCCCTCCCTTCATCTTTCACTAAATATGAATAAATAAAATCCTTAAAAAAAGAGCAATGATTAAAATAACAAGACATTTTATTAAACATAACAGAGACATTTTATTAAACATTTTATTAAAGATATTTTATTAAACATAAAATTGAAACATAATTTTAATATTTATTAAAATAAAACATAAACATATTAAACATATTATGGAGCACTTTCACATTCATTTTCTAATGTCCATTAGAATTCAATTGTCAATTTAATTCTATGAGGTAAATATGATTTATTCTATTAGAAATCATCGAGTACTAAATCCTTGTGATTGTTCAAAATAGTTGAAAATTTTTAAATGTATTTTATTGATTATACTATTACAGTTCTCCCATATTTTCCCCCATTGCCCACCTCCACCCAGCACACCCCTCTGCCTCCAGCAATCCCCATGTCCATGGGTCATGCTACTCTACTTCCTACACTGTGCTTTACATCTCCCTCTTTTGTAACCTTTTCCCTCAGTCTCTCCCTTCCCCCCACAACTGATAACCCTCTAAATGATCTCCATATCTATGATTCTGATTCTGTTTCTGTTCTGCTTGTTTGCTTAGTCTGCTTTTAGATTCAGTTGTTGATAGTTGTGAATTTATGGCCATTTTTTCATGTTCATAGTTTTGACCTTTTTCTTAAAAAGTTATTTTAACATTTATATAATAATGGCTTGGTAATGATGAACTATTTTAGCTTTACCTCGCTTGAGAAACATGTTATCTGCCCTTCATTTCTAGATGATAGCTTTGCTGGATAGAGTAATCTAGGTTGTAGGTCCTTCCTTTTCTTCACTTTAAATACTTCTCAGTCCCTCTTGACCACAAAGATTTGTTTTGAGAGATCAGTTGATAGTCTTATGGGAACTCCTTTGTATGTAACTCTCTTCTTTCCTCTTGCTATTTTAAGATTATCTCTCTATCTTTAACCTTTGCTGTTTTAATTATGATGTGTTTTGATGAGGTGCATTTGTATCTTTCTTCTTTGGGACTCTGTGCTTCCTGGATTGTATGCCTTTTTCTTCACCAAATTAGGGAAGTTTTCTTTCATTTTTTTTTCAAGTAAGTTTTCAATTTCTTGTTCTTTATCTTTTCCTGTCGGCACAACTCTAATTCAAATGTTGGAATGTTTGAAGTTGTCCCAGATGCTCCTTAGCCTATCCCTTTTTTTTTGGGGGGGGGATTCTTTTTTTTCCTTGCTGTTGTGATCGAATTTTTTTTTTCTTACTTATGTTCCAAATAATGATTTGTGTCTCAGCCTCATCCACTCTGCTGTTGGTTCAATGTAAAGTTTTCTTTATTCCATTTATTGTATCCTTCACTGCTGCCTGGGTCTTTTTTTATGATGTTGAAGTACCCAATAAATTCCTTGAGCATCCTTATAACCAGTATTTTGAACTTTGCATCTGATAGATCGCTCATCTCCATTTCATTTAGTTCTTTTGCTGGAGTTTTGTTCTGTTCTTGCATTTGGGATATATTTCTTTGTCTCCTCATTTTGGCAGCATCCCTGTGTTTGTTTCTAGGTAGTACGTAAAGCTGCTTTGATCCTCTGTTTTAGTAATGTGGCCCTATTGTAGAAAAGTGCACTGGTAAGTTGGATGGCGAAGAGCCTTAGGTAACCACCAGGGTGGGGCAACCTGTGTGAATTAGGTTGATGGAGTTTCCAATATAGTGTCACTGCTCTGTGGCTCTGTGTGGTGGAGGGTTCTGAAAGGGGACAATGCCTTTGCCTGGCCTCTGGAGTTTTATCCTGGAGGAAGCTGACCATGGCACTAACTCTGATTCCAGATACTTCAATTTCTCCCCATATGCCATTAAAAACCTTCCAGCTGCTTCCCCACTGCTGAAGCTTTCAGGGAGTGAATCTACATGAGCCCCAAGTCTGAGAACCCTTCAAAGGAGACTCCTAAGATTCCCAGTTTCCTTGGTGGCCCCAACCCTCACTGTTTTTTTTTTTTTTTTTTTTTTTTTTTTGTGTGTGTGTGTGTGTGTGTGTGTGTTTGTGTGTGTGGTTGTTTGTTTGTTTGTTTTCAGCCAGGGGTTATGGGTACTTATCTTCCTGACACTGGAACCCTGGGCTGGGTATCTGGTGTGGGGCTGGGATCCCTCATTCCTGAAATGCCCTTCCTGATTTTTATCTACCACAGGTGGGTGTGGGTTAGAGAAGGAAGGAAGGAAGGAAGGAAGGAAGGAAGGAAGGAAGGAAGGAAGGAAGGAAGGAAGGAAGGAAGGAAAAGGAAGTAGGGAGAGAAGGAGGGAGGGAGGGAAGAAAATTATAACATACCATAGTGAATATACTGTATAAAAAGGAACCTACCATAAGGAAAACCACAGTCAGAGCAGGAGCTTTGTGATCATAAGCTGGGCTCCAATATTGACCAAGCAGCTACAGACTGTATGAGCTGAAGAATAATTTAAAGTTTAAATGTTGTTTTACCAAGTTTCTAAAAAAGAAATGAAGAAATAACTTGCCTACCAGGAAGAGATGTCATAGGTTACAGCATTCAGTCAGGTCAGGGCTTTGTGTCTACTCCTCAGAAACTTTCACACATAGCTGGTGATGCTGGCAGCCAAGGCAGCCATAAAGAAAGTGCACCTAACTCCAAACCTCACAGAGAAGCTATGAATGTTCTTGGAAGAGGTGGGCCACATTTGGGCAAGGTCAGGGTGGTTCCAGCATTGGCTTTGAGTAGGATTTGGCCTCCTGGACCTCAAGGAAAGTGCTGAAGTACCAGCATATCTGGAAGGCAGGCAAAGCAAGGTCTGGAGGATGGGGCTTTGGCTTTCTGGAACAGACCCCTCATGGAGCACCATCAGGTACCAAACACCTGCTAGTCATAAGTGGATGTTCTAGGTGCTTAGGAAGTCATGAAAAGTTTGGCCATTGTTTGAGGTCTCACATCTTGTCTTTTGACTTTTCTCTTCCCATACTGTACTTGTACACACAACTTTCTCTGTGAGGTGCCCATATAGATGTCAGAAGCTCCTGTTTAAAGTTGCTTACATTTTTTTATAGAGTTCCTGATGAGTAGGAAGTGAAGGGGAAGTATACTTTATTCTTGGATTCATTTGGCATGCAATTGACTCTAGATGGGCAATTTGCTTTCTAAGTTTCATCTGTCATTTCACCAACCTTGTCTCTTGCCTTGTGGCCATCACCCAGTGGTTTTCTCTTTTTACTGTGATGATGACACACCTGGCCAGGATCACCTTGCTGCTCCTGTACCTGCTGTTGGCCCTGGTCACAGGTTGTTCCACCAGGATTGTGTGCCTTTACCCTCTGGCCTTTTTATCCAGCAGAAAATGTGGCATCCTCTCCACAGACCATGTGCTTCTTCTGGGGATCATCCCTCTGGTGAACTGGAAGAACCCTCCAAAGAAGCCCATGCCATCCGCTCATAATTCCATGATGTTGGGCCACTTTAGAATCATCAGTATCTTCTGCAAGGGCTCAGATGTTCTCTCCCACATTCACCACCCAAGCAGGTAGCCAAAGCTATGAAGCTGTACCATGTAGTACCACCCCACTTCCTTCTCCAAAAGAGATGGAGGTGAAGGTCCAAGAAGAACCTCCAAAAGGGATGGCAAAGAACAAAGAAGATCATTTAGAGACCAATGGACAGGAAGATTGCAGCAGCTTTCATAACAGTAAGAACTGACCATGAACATCTAGGCCCCTGAATATCAAGGGGGTCCTAATTTCCTCCAAGTACAGTCCTGGCCCTCTGCACCTTGAATGAAGCACCTACAAGACATTTTTCATATGACTGACAAGATGTTTCCCATGGGCTCATCCTCTGAAGGTCATGTTTTCACAAGCTCATACAGCCTGTGAGGGATGTCCTGCCACCTCACTCTGAATCAGTACTCTTTGACCCAACACCTCTGCTCACTGCTGCCAAAAAGGAAGTTCTGGGGAAGACTATACACCAACTTTCCAGGTTTACTAACATGGAAAAGCCTTTGACTCTCCACCAACAACCAGTTAATTCTCCACTGGCCTCTGCCAACAGGAAATACTTTGCAAATGCAAAATGTTTATGCTACATTTGTTGACAAAAATCTGGACACCTTTGAGAACACTGAGTCAGAGTAGAAAGAACCTGCAGGATAAAACCAATGTCGTGGCTGATGGTAGTGACACTCAGCCTGCCCCTTCTTCTTCTCCACCTGGCTCAATAATGGCAGACACCCAGCTCCTGGTCATTCAAACTTGGCTGGTCCATGCCCCTACTATCAACTGTGCTGAACTATTTGCTTTGTCACAAAATCTATTGTTCTTCCACCTTCTCTGACACAAATATTGCTCTGAAAACAGTCATAGCTCCTTACTCTGCTCTAGCTTCTTACACTGACTCTCTAAATTCTAATCACATTTTGAGAATTCCACTTCATGAGAATGTAGACTAACCTTATTCCATTATAACCATAACATGTCCTATTTCTGACCCTCCCAAACCTATTAGGACCTCAACCTCTCCTTCTAACCACCCTCCTGACAAAATGAATCCCTAACACCTATTTATATAGATTCTCCCCTTCCTTTGTCTTACCCACACCTCTTTCAGCCCCTTTTACCAGTACTCCTGTTTCTACTGCTCAGCACATCACCCATATGGCTGTATCTTCAACCAGCATAGTCAAGACATCTGCCAACTTGATTTTTCAGCCTACATTAGACCCTAATTTCATTGAAATAAATACTACTACCTCTTGCTGTACTGTCAGGTTAATATCCTCTCCAGAATCCAGTATAAGATTCCTGCCATTTAATCAAACCCAATACAGTGTGGAGCCCAGGCACCTCTGAGGTCTCCTCCACTGACCCACTTGCACTGAAGGATCTCTGAACTACCTCAATCCATCTCATTGGCCCATAAACCACACCTCTGCCCACCTTGGGGACCCCTGATGGTCCTGTTATTTTCACTTTCATCAGTATAGCTAAGGACCACTTGGGCAAAACACTAGTGGTACACTCACAGGGAACAATGTATCACCTGTGATGGGAGGTCACTTTGTCATAACTTGCTATTAGAAGTCTTGCAGTCAACTATCAAGACCACTTGTGGAGAGATGAGGGACAGCACAAAACCTGCAATGAATCAATATGCTTATGGACCTCCATACAAATAGAATACATGCCCCCACAAGCTGTAGTGCTATTGATGACCGTACCAAACAATTTTAGAGGGAAACAACTACTCTCAGTCAAAACCCCTCCTTCCATCCTGCAAGTCATGGTGACACTCTCCCTTTGGAGGAACAAGGACTGTGTTTGAAGGCTCCCAATCAGAGCAACTGTGCCTGAGATCTGGGCATGGCTAATGCTGGCCTAAAACTTGAGGCACCTGCCAAGGGACTCATAAGAGCCACCAACCAATTCCATCACAAATCTCAACAAGTTAGAAGCTAATCTTCCTCTGCAAACTATATGTAACTATAAATGTTCTTTAATCTACTGGAAAAGGGTTCAGCCCCTTTAAGTGAAACTTAACCTAATGACAGTGCTATGTCAAGTCAGAAGACTGGATCTCAGAGGTTTGTGTATGTGTGTGTGGTGAAGAGGTGTATGTGAGGGTGAGGAGCAGATGAGCCTGGGTGAGAAGTACAATGGACTTGAGACTTTCTACATGGAGAATGGAAGACTGCTGCATGTATCAACTGTGTCATTCCTGGCCAGATGGTTAACTCAACCAACCAAGCTCTGGAACAGTTTTCTCTGGTCTTGGAACTGTCAGGATGCCCTACCCATTTATCTCAATAGGCCCAGATTATTTATGTATACATACATAAATAAAATTTGTTCTTTTTAATGTGCTTCTGATCTTGTCTTTATTTTTTAGTTCAGTTATAAGGGAAGACTTGACATATGAATGGAGATGTGTTCAGCCAGATATAACTATACAAAAATATTCAGCATCCCAGTGACTGGGATTTGAAAGTAACCACACTTTATGACTGCACATGCTGACCCCTGAAATCTTATTTTGAGTTTAAGGGATGATATAAGCTAGAAGGAAATAAGGCCTAGAAGACAGACAGATAGGATGACCCAATTATGCCTTTTCCCTCTCTGCTTCTCTTTTCTCTCCCACCACTGTGATCTCAGAGGAGGGCAGATAATTTCTGATATGTCATATGAAATAATACTATTTAAAGGTCGTTTGTATGTCTTTTTAAAATTTAATTTAAATTTAGCTCAGTAATTCTCACACACTCCCACTTCACCCAGAGAGGATAAATTTGGTTCAAACTAGGATAGACTACATTCTTGAGTCTGGAGGGACATAGTACAAAAGAGCTCATTCCTGCTCTATAATTATTGAAAATTTATATTTACTTAGAATTCATCATACTGCTTAAAATACATTAAAAAAATCTTCTTTAATAACTACCTTGGCTCTAATTTAAACAGCTAAAATATTAAGTCATACAAATTTAAGTTTTGCCCAGTTCTGGCTGACCCTAGAGGCCTTCCGGATTTCCACTAGACTTAATAAAGGCAAAATTCCTGACTTTGTGGAGCCTACATTCTAGTTGGAGGGGAATTAAAAAAAAAACAGATGTAAATTATATGCTAGGTTAGCCAGCAATAATTGCTATGGAGAATAAAGCAGTAGATGGAAGACTGATATTGTAAGGAGAGAGAATCAGGGTTTTCAGTTTAAACAGTGGACATGAAGAGCCTCACAGGATGAGCCTCACTAGAGACCTACCACTGTGATTCAGAGACAAAGGAAAACAGTTTGCCTAAGAGAGAGGAGCCCTTTCTGGTATGAGGTGCTTCTGAGCTCTTGGGTTTCTGAGGGTAGAAGTTGAGGAGGGCTGACTAGGGATACAGTGCATGTTGAAGAAAACAGAATAAATTAAGTCCTAAGAGTTCTTATTTTTGCAAATCAAGAGATTAAAAATTAAGAAGAGCCAATGTTCTGAGGAACAGAGTAAATAGCCAATGGAATCCCAGAATATGTGAAGGTTGGAGGCCAAAAATGTAGAGGACATTGACAAACAGATGGTATGGAGATTGCATTGGGATGGTAAGGTCCCTGGGACCTGCGCAGGGACCAAGGCTACTATAGCCTCCTGGCCCAGCACCTGCCACTCTGGTCTGCAGCTGCCTCAGGATCTTTGGAGGAGAGCCAGATCAGCAGCTCCACCCCCCACCCAAGCAGGAAGACAGCACAGCACCAGGAGAGACCTGGATACTTGAAGTCACTGGGGGAAATAAAGACAAAGTAGGAGATGCACACAGGTGGTATTCACCTACTAGCACTGTGAACACTGGCTAGATCATTATGAGAGTAATTGAGGAGCCAGGTGATACCTATAGAAGGAAATGTTGGGCCATGTTGGACCCTGGTCCAGTTAGTCTCCAGTCCATTTAGAAAGTTTTGCTGTGTGAGAAGCTGGGCACTTGTCAAGAACAGTGGGCTTAAATAAGAGGATTTTTTAAAAATTTTTTCAAAAAAAAGGCTCTCAGTCGCTGTTTAAGGAACTCTTGCATAGCAGCTGGCTAGCAAAGAGGAAGGATGAGGCCCACCTCAGGGACCATTCAGAGGAGGGCAGCAAGGTTCAGGGAGATAGCAGTCCCCAGAGAGACTTACTATAGTGGGAGAGCTGAACTGCTCTGAAGAGACTTTGAGAGTACACAGCACCCAGGCCAGCAAAGAGGGAGGAAGTGGTGTGTGAGTTGCCCTTAATTAGTGCATCTCACAGGTGGTGCAAGTGGTAGATTAAAGGTGCTGGCCTGGTATAGATGCACAGTGTGTTCCTGGCAGCACATGGAGGACCTGGGCTTGAGGCTGGGCAACTGTGAAGATTGCAACCCAGACCTGGCCCTCATCCTCAAAAAACCACAGGAAGGGAGAAAATTGAAGCCCAGCTCCCCTCTCCCTTGCCATCCAGGAAGACCAGAAGAACTTAAGGGGAGGGTTTAAAGTTAACAGGAGTTTTTTTTTTTTTTTTCTCCCCCTCCCCCTAAGTGTGAGACAATAAGACCTGGAGCTCTGAAAAAGCCAGAGACAGACCCAGGAAGGAGCACAAGGCTAACACCAACAACTTACAAACATAAACAAATTTCACTATGCTATCCTACAGAACTTGCATTTTATTGTTTATTTGTATTATTATGTTTTCATTATTTTTACTTCTTTTATTTTATTAGTATTTTTATTTCTCTTCTTTTTCTTTAGTTTCCCTCATTTTGGTTGTTTAATTGCTTTGTTTGTCTGGTTTTCCCCTTCATGCTGTATTTTAATTTTCCTTCTTTTACTTCACACCTGTTCCAATAACACACTACTCTTGTTTGTATACTTTCTATTCTTGTTATTAAGATCATATAGTTCTTGCCATATTATTGTTGTTCCAGTACTATTATAAATAATTATTGTTCCATATAATTGTAAATACACAGCACCCCTCCCCGCTCTTGGGCCTTTTCACTATCTTCCTGAGGTTTATTACTGGGAGGTTAACTATTCTCTGGCACACTATGCCAACTTTCTATCCTTTACTCTATATCTCATCATCTAACCTTGCACAAGTGCTCTATTGTCTGGATTCAGCTCACAATTCTTCTCCCCTCTAACATGAGTCATCTCTTTTTCACCTTTTGTGAAAAGTGGCTAGTTGGGTGAAAGATCACAGTTAAGGCTATACTTATCCAAAGGATCTCCTATCTATTCTCTGCTAGTTGGTACTTTAAATCCTATAGAATGCATTCCTGCTGTCTTAATCCATTTTGTCTACCCCCTGCCACTGATCACAGATAAGATTGTGTGGAAGCAATGAACACCAATGTACCTGCTAGAGAAGAGAAACCACCAACAAAGGAATGAACAACAGGTACCCAAGTACAACAAGAGAGCCCACAAAACAGAAGAAAGGGAAACCCAGACAAGGAGAAAAAAGAGACCACAACACTGAATCCCATAGAACTCCTACCATAGAAGTTCACCCTACAAAGACAGATAGCAAAGCAGTACACCAGGAAGCACAGAAACAAACAAAAATTGTCACCTAAAATGAGAGGACAAAAAAAGAATCTGCATTCAAAAGGAATGGAAGACTCCTCACTAAAAGAGGTAAATGAAATGCAGGTAAGCAATCTATCAGGTATAGAATGTAAAATAATTGTTATTAGGACTCTCAAGGAACTCACAGACAACTACAAGGAACTGAGTGAGAACTAAAAAGTATGAAAAAGAAAATAGAAACTATAAACAAAGACCAGGAAGAAATAAAAAATAAAATTAAAAAAAAAAAACACTAGAAGGAATTACAAGCAGGTTGGATGAAGCACAAGACTGAATTAGTGAACTGGAAGACAAAGTGGAATGAAGCACCAGGTAGAGCAGCTGCATGAAAAAAGACAAAAAAAATGAAGATAGCTCAAGATAACATCAAACACAACAACATTCGAATCATAGGAATACCACAAGGAGAAGAAAAGGAACAAGGGATAGAAACTCTATTTGAAAAAATAATTCCAAAAAACTTTCTGAACCTGGAGAGGGAATAATTCACACAAGTTTTGGCAGCACAGAGAGTCCCAATCAAGATAAACCAAAAGAGGCCTACTCAAAGATACATCATAATTAAAATGCCAAGAATTAAAAACAAAGAGAGAATCTTAAAATCAGCAAGGGAGAAACAAGAAGTAACAAAAAGGGCTCCAGTAAGGCTAGCAGCTGATTTCTCAACAGAAACACTCCAAATCCAGGACAGAATGGTAAAAAATATTCCAAGTAATGAAAACAAAGGCCTGCAACCAAGACTACCATACCCAGCAAAGTTCTCAATTGAAACAGAAGGCAAAATAAGGAGATTCCCAGACAAAAGAAGGCTGAAAGAATATATCTTCACCAAACCATCACTACAAGATATGCTAAAGGGACTTTAAGAAAATGAAGGAAAAGAGTGAGAGAGAGGGACACAGGTACAAAATGGAAAAAAAATACCTATCAATAATAATCTTAAATGTAAATGGATTAAATGCTCCGATCGAAAGATATGGGGTAACTGAATGGATAGGAAATCATGACCTACACATACACTGCCTGCAAGAGACCCACCTCAGGACAAAAGTCCTCACAGTCTCAAAGTGAAGGGTTGGAAAAAAATATTCCAAGCAAATGGACAGAAAAATAAAAAAACAAGAATAGCAATACTGATATCAGACAAAATAGACTGCAAAACAAAAGCCATAAAAAGAGACACTGAAGGTCACTTCATAATACTCAAGGGAAGACTCCATCAAGAAGACATAAACATCGTAAACATATATGCACCCAAAATAGGAGCACCCAAATATATAAGATAAATCTTGGAGGACTTCAAGAAAGGTATAGACAGCAACACACTTATACTAGGAGTTTTTAACACTCCATTGTCAAAAATGGATTGATTTTCTGAGCAAAATATCAACAAAGATAGTGTGGCATTGAACAATTCCCTAGATCGAATTGACCTAACAGATACTTATAGTACATTTTATCCCAAAGAAACAAAGTGCACATTCTTTTCAAATGCATATGGAGCATTTTCAAAGGTAAATCAAATGGGACCCACAACTAGCCTCAACAAATTCAAGAAAATTGAAATCACACCAAGCATTTTCTTGGATGGCAAGGGACCTAGAAACCAGCCTCAAGGAAAAAACTCGAAAACACTCAAATTCATGGATATTGAATAGCATGCTATTAAATAATGAATGGCTCAACAATGAGATCAAGGAAGACATCAAAAAATTTCTGAAAACAAATGAAAACACACAAAAATCAAAACTTTATGAGAAACAGAAAAGGCAGTCTGGAGAGGGAAGTTCATTGAAATACAGGCCTACCTACATAAGATGGAAACATTTCAAATAAACAACCTAACACTACAACCACAAGAATTGGAGAAACAGCAACAAACAAAGCCCAGAGCAAGTAGAATGAAAGAAATAACCAAGATCAGAGCAGAATTAAATGACATAGAGACTAAGAGCACAATTCTAAGGATCCATAAATCCAGGAGCTGTTTCTTTGAAAAGATAAACAGTATTGACAAGCCTTTATGCAGACTCATGAGGTAAAAAAGAGAGCAGCCCCAAATAAACAAAATTGAAAATGAAAGGGGAGAGATTACCACCGATAACACAGGTATACAAAGGACTGTAAGAAATTATTACAAAAAACAAATTTGAAAACCTAGGTGAAATAGTCAAATTTCTAAAAAAATATAATCCCCCCAAATTGAAAAGAAGATGCAAAAAGACTGAATGGACCAATAACAGCTGAATTAAAGCAAATATGGGAAAACAGCAGGGTTCAAAGTCAATATTCAGAAATCAAAGGCATTTTTATAAACCAACAATGAAAGATCAGAATCAGAAATGAAGGAAAAAATCCCATTTGCTGTAGCAAAAACAAAAATAAAGTACCTAGGAATAAATCTTACCAAGGAGGTGAAAGACCTCCTGAAGAGATTCAGAAAACTACACAACACTGAAAAACGTAATTAAGGAAAATACAAATAAATAGAAGCATATATTGTGTCCATGGATTGGAAGAATCAACATCATAAAAGTCCATGTTACCCAAAGCAATTTATAGATTCAACACAATCTCTATTAAAATACCAATGACTTATTTCACAGATATAGAACAAACTTTTCAAAAATATATATGGAACCATACATGACCCAAATTAGCCACAGTAATTTTGATAAAGAATAACAAAGCAGGAGGGATCACAATACCTGATATCAAACTGTATTACAAGGCCATGGTAATCAATACAGTATAGTACTTACTTTTTTATGGTACATAAGAACAGAACTAATGGAACAGAATAGAGAGTCCAAAAATTAATGTAAGTCATTATGGTCAATTAATATTTGACAAAGGGGCAGAAGCATAAAATTGAGTAAAAATAGCCTTTTCAACAAATGGTGTTGGGAGATCTGGACAACTACTTGCAGAAAAAAGAAACTTGACACCAACTTACACCATACACAAATATAAATTCAAGGTGGATAAAATACTTAAATATAAATATTGACACCATAAAAGTCCTAGAGGAGAACATAGGTAGGAAAATCTCAGATATTTGGCACAGCAATATTTTCATCGATATGTCCCCTAGAGCAAGGGACATAAAGGAAAGAATAAATATGGGATCTTGTCAAAATAAAAAACATCTTCACAGCTAAAAAAACAGCATTAAAATCAAAAGACAACCAACCATATGGGAAAACATTTGCAGATGATACCTCAGACAATGGTCTGATTTCCAAATATATATAAAGAACTCACACTACTCCACTCCAGGAAGACAAACAACCCAATTAAAAATTGGGCTAAGGACTTGAACAGACACTTCTCCATAAGAACATGCAGAGGGGGGAGAGACATATGAAAAGATGCTCAACATCACTAGCTATCAGAGAAATGCCAGTTAAAACCACAGTGGGGTACCATTTAACACTGGTGAGAAAGGCTATCATAAACAAATCAATGAACACCAGGTGTTGGATGGGTTGTAGAAAAAAGGGAATCCTAGTACACTATTGGTGAGAATGGAGACTGGTGAAGGAACTATGGAAAACAGATGGAATTTCCTCAGAAAACCAAAAATGGAACTGACTTCTGACCTGGCAATTCCACTGCTAGGATTATACCCTAAGGATACTGAAACACCAATTCAAAAGAACCTATCCACCCCAATGTTTATAGCAGCACAATTCACAACAGCCAGGTGCTGGAAGCCACCTAAGTGTCCATCAGTAAAAAAGTGAATCAAAAAACTGTGGTACATTTACACAATGGAACACTACCCAGCAGAAATAAAGAAGGGTCTCCTACCCTTTGCAACAGCATGGATGGATCTAGAAAGCATTATGCTAAGTGAAATCTGGCAAGCGGTGAAAGAGAAATACAATATGATCTCACCTATAAGTAGAACCTTATCAAACAAAATGAACAAGCAAGCAAAATACAACCAGAGACATTGAAATAAAGAACAATCTGATTTCTGGGCAAGATTGAGGCATAGGTAGATTCACTGTGCCTCCTCACACAGCCAAAAGAAAGGGCAACAGCAAATTTAAAAACAACAACAACAACAAACAACCAGAACTGCCAGAAAATTGAAAGGTATGGGAGTCCAACAGCCAAGGATTTGAAGAAGAATCATTCACACAGACTGGTAGGAGAGACAGAGACAGGTTGCCATGGTGGACAGGACTCAGGGCAAGGTGGTGCCTGGAGGACTGGGGCAGGCAGAGAGGCAGCTGGTGGCTCTGGCCATGCAGTGCCTGGTAGAGTGGGCAGTCCCACATTTTCGTGCAGGAAGACCTGCAGGAACAACTGGAGAGCAAGACAGACCATGAAAACCAGGGTTCCAGCATGAGGAAATAAAGCTTCTAAACCTCTAACTGAACAAACCTGTTGGGGTTAAGGTGGCAGGAGGAACTTCCAGTCCCATAGGAGATAGTT